>CAEGAF010013224.1:0-58578 GCA_903067075.1 Micropoecilia bifurca
ACGCCTTGGGGTTCCCCCGGAGGAGCTGGAAGAAGTGGCTGGGGAGAGGGAAGTCTGGGCCTCCCTTCTGAAGCTGCTGCCCTCGCGACCCGACTCCGGATAAGCGGGAGACAATGGATGGATGGATGGATGGATGGACAAGATATCATATTGAGTATTAATCAATCAATATTTTAGAATTAAAAATATGGATCCAGGGTTAAGTTAATTTGGATTCCTGCTGATATTGGAATGGTAGGAAATGAATTGGCAGATAAATTTGCTCAGAGTGCAGAAAAAGGGATAATGTTGAGGTAAATATCAAAATAAGCAGAAATGAGGTCAAAAGTATAAGTAAAATATATATTAAAAGAAATGGCAGGAATTATGGGATAGAGAAGAAAAGGCAAGATTTTATTTTAAAAAAGTAGGGAATGTAGGGAAGGTAATAGGAATAAAAAAGAAGAGGACATTATATCCAGATTAAGATTTGGGCATACGGGGCTAAATAATTCTCTGAAAATAATTAATAAACATAGTACAGGTTTGTGTAGTTATTGTGGAAAGTCGGAAACAGTCCAGCATATTTTTCTAGAATGTAATAAGTATAGTTGGGAAAGAGAGGTGTTAACCAGAGAGTTAAATAGAAATAAAAATAATTTAGATATAAAAAATTTGCTGCAAAGATCGTCTTTGGATGTAGTATTTGACAGGATTTTTAATTTTCTTAGGATGTCGGGTATTATGGGAAGATTATAATGATAGGACATCTAATCTATACTCCAGTCTGGAAGGTGGCGGTAATGCACCTAAAAGTTGTTTGCCAACCGCCATAAAACCAAAAGAAGAAGAAGGAGGAGGAGGAGAAGAAGAAGAAGAAAAAGAAGAAGAAGAAGAAGAAGAAGAAGAAGAAGAAGAAGAAGAAGAAGAAGAAGAAGAAGAAGAAGAAGAAGAAGAAGGTTAGTTTCACTTTTTTCTGTGTTTTTTCAACTTTTGTCAAGACACAGTAAGTAGCTTCATCCGCTTTATCTGTTTATGAAACTTTCTGCTGGATCTGACAACTTTAATTGGCTTATATGTTATTTAAGATAAAATTATGAAACGTTCTTTGTTGTCCTGGCATTTTTATACAAAACAAAAAAAAAGCACGCCGGAATAAGAATTCGGCGCACCAAATTGCATATATCCCAAAAATACAGGTAGATTCAAATGTTTTATTATTATTATTATTATTATTTCACTTTATTATAACATTGTGCACAACACCAGTGATGTTGCATTTACCTAGTGATAGGTTGTCTACGTAAATATATTACCCGTGGTCTGACGATATGTCCCTATTATGCAACATTACAACATATCGTCCCTGTTGTTAAGCTTTGCAACTTTGCGTAACGCTAAAGCAACTTTTCATCAGGCAGATGAACACGGATGAAAAGAAGAGTGTTGAAGGGTTGATCTTTCCAAAATGTGAAAGCAGACTTATAAAAACAGACATGATGTCGTTGTAGTTTTGGTTTGGTTGTTTTAGCAACCTTGCACTTGCTGAAATCTGAATAGATTAATGCAGACTAAATATGAGACTTTAACTGTAGATAATCAATAGCGTAGTATTTTATCTGCTCATTATCAATAATTAATTAATTAAATAATCAGGTTTATTTATTTGTTTATCTTGTCTACCTCTCTTCTCAACAGTTAATTTGCTATCAGGTCAGTAGTCAACAAACTTCATGCACTTTACTGGGTACTTGGTAAATTCTTAAAAGGCAGACCTAACATGAATTTACAACTCAACTCTTTTAGGGAGAAAATAAGAGTGACTTTAGAATTGATGGATGTTCAAAGGCTTTAAATCAAACAAGAAATACTATAGCTGTCTGGCTGCTAAAGCTTTCTCTAACGTGGCTCATATTTCCACTTTAGGAAGTTTATGCAGTCACAGAGTGATGGCTGCTTAAAGGTAAAGCCTGAAGAACAAGTTTTAAAAGAGCAGAAACCTTGCATGTGCCCCTCCTGAAAGTAAAGCCTTTTATGGTTACAGATCTGTCTGGAATTTGAAACGACAGAGTGTTTTCAGTCACAAACATCAGACCAGTTTTTCTCAGTTTATCTCTAACCAATCACAGAAAATCTTTAATCAGCTTCATTATGGCTGATAACTCATTTTAACTCTGGAATATTTTTTTTCTTTATTCATTCTCATTCTTGTTTATTCCTTCATTTTCTTTTGGATTGTTGGGAAAACTAATTGTATAAAAACCCAACTAGTTTAATTGTTTCTTTATCATGACCAAGGAGGGTTGAAGACTTTTCTGCCTGTCATCATGATTGGCTCAAAATCCACAAAGTTTTATCTGATATGTTGAACTAGGTGATTTCACCATTACTGGTGAACAGTAATGACGAAACCACTACTGATGTCATTGACTAGGTAAAAGAGAAACATTGTAGTGTAACATAAATGGCATGACTTTTACTCACCAGCCAGAAAAATGGTGATATAATGCCACATGAAGTTACGTTTGTGACTTGTTTCTAGTGGAAAAAAGGGAAGTAAATAGTTTTCTTCGATTACAGAAGAAGCATAGACACTCCTGCATTTCCCAACATGTTCCCTAAATCAATTTGTAAACTAAAGGTAGGAGAAAAAGATGGTTTGAGATTAGGGCTGTAATGATTCCTCGAATTATTTGAGCACTTTGATTACTAAAATATTATTATGCAAGAATCCTATTTGAGATTTAAAAGACTTTAAAAATGACACTCTTCCTGTGTCAGATTTTCTAAAATCTGAATCTCAACAAACAGTTTTTGGAATGCAAGAAATAATCTATAATCTGGGAGGTTTTCACTTCTGGTGTGTTTTTTGTTTGTTTGTTGGGAACTGTGGTTCAGTGGATAGAGTTGACTTGCAGTTGGAAGGTTGTTGGATTTATTCCTCCTTCATCAGCCACCTATCGATGTGCCCCTGGTTTAGTCTATTTAAAAAAAACGGATTATTTTTTTAAAAATTGTGGGGTGTGGGAACATAAACTAAATAACTAACTAAAACTGCGTGCCTTTTTCGCACTGTGCAAGATTACCTCTGAAAATCCAACTGGTATACTTCTCGGACAGGTTTTCCTGAAAACTCAGAAAAATGCAACTCAAAGGATCACATTTTTCATTATTTCAATTAGCTTGGAACACAACATCTTCTTGCTATTTTATTCTTGGTACTCCTGACCCAAACATATCCAACCAGTACATTTTCACATAATTTGTTGTTGGTTTGGCAAGGTCTCTTTATTTTTATTTTTAATTTCTTCCGCCACATACAGCCATCTTCTTTTCTCTTCTGAAAGAGGAAATTGTAATTGAAGTCTAATGAAAAGTACAAATGTTAAGTTATTCAGACCAAAGTTAACAAACTGTAGATGTGGAAACTCTTCTGATATTTGATACACTTGGCCTTATTTTTGATCTGAAGCAACAACAGATTCTGGCTTTTTCCAGGAGAGTTTTACTAAATTTTGTAAGAACCTTAAAAAATAAAATAAAACATATCCCACCAACAAAACAATTTTCAGAGTAATTGAATGATATCCATCCTTGCATAATGGGGTGAAAATTTGAAAAGCTGAAGCTTCACACGCGATTTTGTGCGAAGTGAAGTCCCCAATAACAGAAAAAGCTGATTCAGACCTCTGATGTGAAATCACATCATTTGACCAGTTCTAGAGTAGGAGGAGAGGAAGTAGTCACAAACAGATTCATTTTCCGACTTAAGGTTACTACATAGAATAAGACGATATAAAATAATGAATTGTGGATGACATCATAGTGGCTTTGTATAATCAAACGTTGGAAACCACCAGCCAACCCCCATGCAGAAGCAATAAGAGGCTAGGTCTACTATTTTTCAGATGAGAAAAAAAAGGGTGTTGGAATTGTCTTTAAAATGGCATTAAATGCAGTTTTAAAGTGATGGTTATTCCACTTTCATATATGTTTTCTTTTATGCCTGAATCACATTTTTCTCTGCCCCACACTCTAATTTTGTAGTAGGTCATATGACTTCACATCATGAGATTATGTGACTTCTTCCTTTGGGTGTTTAAGGTCAAAGATATTTCATATTTTCACCCATTACAAATCAGGTGTTTGTATACTTGGATGGACAGTGAAATGTTCTGTAATTTATATATTTCAGTGTTAATAGGTTAAATATTCTTAGACTTGTTTAGAAATGTTCATGTAACGTGTCTCCTCCTTAGCCAAGGCTTCTGGAATGCTGATTGGTAATTGGAAATAATCGACTTGAGGTTGTAAGGACTTGTATAAACAAACACTTGGAGCGATCTAGTTTTGAACAAACCACAACACTTTTTATTAAAGACCAGTTGCATCTTTCTGTCAGATTAGATGTTGCCTCTATAAACTGCTGCTTCATCATTCATAAAATCATCATCATTATTCACTTGATACCATATGTGTTGTTTTACAGGTCAGAGGGTCCTGAACCTGGACAGTGTTTCAATGAATCGTCTTGATTCCAAATAAGATGACAGCGTGAGACTTTTAAAAAAATTTTTTAATTAAAAACACTGAAATATTTTAGTTTGGACATTGCTTTGCAATATTTTCAATTTGTCATACAAATTTGATTGTCATATATTTTCTGTGATTTGTTTTAGAAGTGGACTGCAGTTATGCTCTACATGTATGCCAAGCAGCAATGATGTGATAAAGGAGCTTCCCAAAGACCTTAAAGGACAGCCCTCATCTACTGAACTGATGTAAGCTGTCAATAACGACCATGATCCTGCTGAAATGTTCTGATAATTTGGAAAGATACATAAACTAGGGCTTGGCATAATGATCTAAAGTTTTGCAACATTTGTTTGGAAACTAGATGGTTTATATCAAGAGAATTTTAAATAAGTGCTGTGTTAATGTTCAACCTTATAATGATGAAGTTCAATGTCTCTCAATAGGTTTTAGATGCATTTCTACTTTTATACACCACATTCAGATGATTTTGGCTCAGCAAACATCTGTTAATTGGACATCAATAGAAAGCAGGTGTGGTGAAGCAGGGAAACCTAAAACATGCCGAACAGTGGATTGAAAAACACTCCTGTAGTGAACTGTTGCACAACGTCTCACCACCTAATGAATAACAAAGCTTCATACTCAGTGACACAAAGTTTTCATTTATTTTAAAGTTGCTTTAGTATAGGACTAACGCTGGACTCAGCTGATTCATGTTGCAGCGATGAATCAAAATAACTTGCTAGCTTGCGGTTTACTAAACGAGCAATCCTCGTTTAGTAAACCGTTGTAAGTGAACACAAATTAAGTTTTTTCTATTCTGTCTCCTCCCTGTATTATACGTTTTCATTCAGGCTGACTGAAAAGGTAGCATTGCCAGTCTTAGCTGAGGAATCATGCAGACATGCTTTTGCTTTTGACATTTTCAGGGATGGAAAAATTAACTTTGTTAATTTAACCAGACCTGTTTCATTGAACTAGTTGTAATAAATAAGCTGTTATTATTATTTTTTTAATTATAGTCTGGTTGTGTCTGACTGACTGTTCACATATTTTAAATTAAGACAGAATAATAATTTGTTAGAGGTGTGAATATAGGAAGATCTACAGAAAGAATTACTTTTTGTGCTAAAGATGTGTAATTTTACTTTGATTCAGGAGACTTCTGGACAGAGGAGACTTTCCTAAGCCTATCTGTGTGTCCTGCAGAAGTGATGCATCAAAGGACCTTCACTTTGACTTTAAAGCAGAGTCCTTATCTGCAGAAGAGATGTAAGATGAACTTCAAGAAAGTTTGTTTAAAAATAGACTGAATTTATATTATTCAAGTGAAAATGTTTGTATCTGAGATGTATATCAAAGAGATATGACATTTGAAGAGATTGGATGGATGAACGGAACCAGACTTCTCATTTGGCTGTTTTGAAAACCAACAGCAATCTGCAGAAGAACAACTAATAACACTATCTTTTCACTCTGCCATATTTAGATTAGATATTTTAGCCTATATATAATTTATCTATTTATTTTTTTGCTTGACTTTATTTCAGAATCCAGCTAAAGAGCCCAGACTCACCCAGTCCTAGCTGTGCATCATGCAGGAGTGATACATCAAAGGGTGTTGTCATCTTCTTTAAAATACATCCATCATCTCCTAAACAAAAGTAAGCTGTTATTGAAATCACACAGTTTTGTTGATGTATTTTGAGAAGGTGTTAATTTGTTGTTAGCAGTGTTTTATTGCATTTATTTTACTGCAATTATAAATGTTGAACCTCAAATGTATTAATATTTACAGATTAAAATACTTTAATATTAGACACGTAAAAACCTCATCATGGGTCTTTCAGTGTATAAATATTTAAAGATGGTTATTTAAAAGCTCATTAGTTGCTTAGCATTTTTACTTGTTTTATGCACCATTATCTCATGTGATGCATTTTGGATGTAGTAATACCCAAGTACAATCAAGCTTGTGATGTAATCTTGTGACCCAAACATTTATTTTCAATATCATTTATTATGAGTAAATAGATCAATTTGAAACAACCCAACATCTCAAAAAAGGTTTTCTGTGCTATATCATAATAATGTAAATGTAAAGTAAAGTAACACCTGCCAGATGATATTTATTAGAAATGCGCTAAGAGTAGGAGCCTTGTGTTTGCTGACCAGCGGTTTTGACATTCCAACTCTGATTCTGACCAATTGCATTTTTCTAAGCATGATAACACAGGAAATTAAAGAATATGCAACAGGTTATTTGAGAGAAATATTGTATTTTTTTTATTTCAAAGTGAAGTGAAGGAATTTCAGGGTTGTCCTCTTTTATAGATCTAAGCATGAGTCCCAAATCTGCATGTAAGTGTACATAAATTTAAAATAAGGGATGCATTTATACTGCAAAAATAGTCTTTGAAGGATTTAATGAATAGAAAAAAATATGTTTTGTTGTTTGACCAAACCACCAATCACACTTATTGATGTGTTAATCAATCAGTGTGATCTCTAACTGATTAATACTATTCACAATAACCACAACTTATGTTTTGATATTATTAATTCCTTCAAGTTCAATTTTTAATTTTAAACTTGCTCTTTCTTATTCTCCATAGACATGAACAGAAAAGCTTACAGGAGTGTTTCTGCCTACAATATACTGAAGATTTTGTAACTTTGTTGGAGGATGGAAAAGTGTTGGTAGAGGGTGCATCATTACCGGAGGTCATAAATCAAGACCTTGACCAAGTTCATCTGAAGCAGCTAATTGATCATAATCTCAAAAGTAAGAAAATCTTCCCTGAGTTAGACTTAATTTACAAACTGAGTTGTAAATTAAGTGTGTGAAATGTACTTATTATAATTCCCTAATTGATTTTTTTTGGTTTATTCAGGTGCAGTTTGCCAACGTAAACTTAAATCTGCTCTGATAAATAAGTTTCAGTGTGTGTCTGAAGGGATTGATAAGGCAGGAGAACCAACCCCTCTGAATAAGATCTACACAGACCTCTACATCACAGAGAGCGGAACCAGAGAGGTGAATGAAGAACATGAGTTTAGACACATCGAAACAGTTTCTGGAAAGCAAAACAGAGAAGTGACAATCGGACTGGAACAGCTCTTCAGAGGTTCACATGGACAAAATAACCCAGTCAGAACAGTAATAACGAGGGGAGTAGCTGGCATTGGGAAAACTGTCCTAACACAGAAGTTCACACTGGACTGGGCTGAAAACAAAGCCAACCAGGACATCCAGCTCATATTCCCCTTCACATTCAGGGAGCTGAATGCTCTGAAAGGCACAGAGTTCAGCTTGGTGGAACTTATTCATCATTTCTTTACTGAAACCAAGGAAATCTGCAGGTTTATTGACTTCCAGGTCATATTCATCTTTGATGGTCTGGATGAGTGTCGACTTCCTCTTGACTTCCAAAACAATGAGATCCTGACTGACATTACCAAGCCTGTGTCAGTGGATGCCCTTCTGACAAACCTCATCAGAGGGAAATTGCTTCCTACTGCTCGTCTGTGGATAACCACACGACCTGCAGCAGCCGGTCGGATCCCTCATGACTATGTTGACATGGTGACAGAAGTCAGTGGGTTTGATGACACACAGAAGGAGGAATACTTCAGAAAAAGATTCCAAGATGAGGAATTGACCAGCAAGATTATCTCCCATATCAAGACATCAAAAACCCTCCACAACATGTGCCACATCCCAGTCTTCTGCTGGATCGCTGCTACAGTTGTGGAGGACGTCTTTCAGACAAATCAGACCAAAGAGCTGCCAAAGACAATGACTGAGATGTACATTCATTACCTGCTAGTCCAAACCAAAGTTAAGATGGTGAAATACGATGGGGACAATGAGACAGATGAACACTGGAGTTTGAAGAGGAAGCAGATGATGAAGACTCTGGGAAAACTAGCTTTTGAGCAGTTGCAGAAAGGAAACTTGATCTTTTACGAATCAGATTTGAGAGAATGTGGTATCAGTGTCCAAGGTGCTTCAGAGTACTCTGGAATGTTCACCCAGATTTTTAAAGTAGAGAGAGTGCTGTCTGATGACAAACTGTTCAGCTTTGTACATTTGAGTATTCAGGAGTTTCTTGCTGCTCTTTATGTCCACTTGAGCTTCACAGAGTCTGGTGTCAATCATCTGAAAGAAACAACACCACCAATATTGTCCACATTGTTGAAAAAACCAACGATCCTCGGTTTTTACCACAGTGCTGTGAACAGGACCTTACAGAGTCCAAATGGGCACCTAGATTTGTTCCTTCGCTTTCTGTTGGGACTTTCACTAGAGACAAATCAGAAACTCCTGCATGGCCTGTTGAAACAAACGGAAATAAGCTCTCAGATCAATCAAGAAACTGCCCAATACATTAAAGAGAAGATCAGTGAGAATCTGTCTATAGAGAAAAGCATCAATCTGTTCCACTGTCTGAATGAAATGAAAGATGGTTCTCTTATGCAAGAGATCCAGCAGTTCTTATCTGCAGGAGCACTACGCACTGATAAGTTGTCTCCTGCCCAGTGGTCGGCCCTGGTCTTCTTCTTCTTATCTTCAGAGGAAAGTCTTGATGTATTCGACTTTACCAGGTTTTCTGTCTCTGAAAATGTTCTTCTCAGGCTGCTGCCATTGATCAAAGTCTCAACGACAGTTGTGTAAGTTCACATTTTATTCCAATATCATTTGCTTTGTTGGTAAAAGCTTAGCAAAAAATTAACCCTGTTAATTTTTTTAACATGTTCTTTTTCAGACTGACTTTCTGTGCCCTTTCACAAAATGGTCTTGAAGCTTTGTCCTCGGTTCTCAGCACCAAGTCTTCTTTGAGGGAGCTGGATCTTAGTAACAACAACATGCAAGATTCAGGAATGAAGCAGATTGTTGAGGGATTGAAGAACCCAAACTGCGCACTCAGTACTCTTAGGTGAGATATTCAGAACCAAACTTAATACTCAACATGCTAACAGTACTCTTTCACCTTTTTAATATACTGAATATTACAAGTATTACCTTTTTTGTTTAATTTTAAAGTACTAGATTATTTTTGTTGGGATTAGTTCAAATGACCATATAATCTGTAGAGATTATATTGTCTACAAATGAAATCATTTCTATTACAAAAAATAATGTCTGCATATATTATGAAAATATATTGTGAATAACTATTAAAATAGTATTTTGAAATTAATCTTTAAATTATATAGCAGCACCTATATATAGGTGAAGAAAAAAAACTACAGTTTTGGAGCAGGTTTTGGGTTTATGTTTTTTATGACATCCATGGTGTAAACTGTTTAATTCAAGATTGTATTTGCTTAGCAGATTATTTGCTTAAATTGATTCTTTTCTTTCTGATTGGTTAAAGATTAGCTGAAGTTCCTGTGTCTGAAGTCGTAATTATTTCAGGGTTAGAGAATCTTTCGTGGTTTCTGACATTTACTTTAATGGACAGATTTCCCCAGACTCCATTAATTTTTGGACAAAACCATTTTGTACAAAACCGATCTTGCATCAAAACATATTTTTGAAATGATCCTTTTGTAGAAAAGATGAACAAATTGCCAGTTTTTCCTTAAGCAGGAAGATGAACAATTTGGTAAAATGTGGTTTATATAAATGTTTGATTCTCAGTCACCTGACCCATTTTTATCTACTATTTTTAAATCTTCCAGAAGGTTACCTGCACAGGTCAAACACATTTCTGATCATTTTATCTGATCAGAAAAGGTCTTGTTTTTCATTTTTCTTCAGAATGAGGGGTTGTTCCATCTCAGAGAGAAGTATTGACATCTTGCATCCACATCTGAGCAGCTTCTCTCGACTGAGAGAGCTTGACATGAGCAACAACAACCTGCAAGGTTCAGCGGTGGATAAGTTGTCTGAGGGACTGAGACGTTCATTTTGTCAACTGGAAATTCTCAGGTCAGAATGGAGTAAAGCAATATTTGAAATTTAGCCATTACATCTTTTGGACGTGCTTAACATAATATTTTTTCTGTTCTTTTGCATTTCTTTTTCCCCATAGACTGAATCACTGTTGCCTGTCAGAAACTAGTTGTGAAGCTTTGTCTGCAGTTCTCAGCTCTGAGTCTGCTTGTCTTAAAGAGCTGGACCTAAGTAACAACAACCTGTGGGATTCAGGAGTGAAGCTGCTATCGACTGGACTGGAGAGTTCGTGCTGTAGGCTAGAAACTCTAAGGTAATCCTGACTAATGAGCTCATTGGATGATTGTTGAACTCAGTCCAGTAAAATTCTGACTCAAAGCAAAAGTGCTAGTTAAAAAAGGGACAATATTCTTAGTGAAACCCGTCAGGTATTTTATCAGAAAAATAAACCTTAACTAATACTACACTAGTAAATTACATGTGGACCGACAAAACAAGTTCTGGTGAGAACCCAATGAAATTTTTGCCACTTCTGATGCGTTTATTTTGGGAATTTTAAAGCCTTTTTGCTTTGTGTTATTTTACTGTATTAGTTTAATTTTAAAATGTTGCTGTGCTTTGTGAAAGTGGTCAAACCACCTAATTTCTTCTTCTTAAAATTGACACAGAAAAGCATACTTTCATGTCTTTTATTGGGATGCCTTTTGATAGGGCAAAACAGTTGCCCATAATCATGACGTATAAATAACAAGATTTGCTAAAAAAATAATTATTTTTTGCAAAAATAGTTTTGCTAATTATTTGCTCATTTAGCTAATAATTTTCTAGTAGTGTGATGTACAATATACATTTACTCTACATCCTGAAGTACAACCAGCCTACCTTCAGAAAGCATGTAGGTACTAAAATAGATCGGACTTGGCGAGATATCTAATATAATCCTAATTTTTATTCTGAAAATAAAGTTTTGTCTTTTCCCAATATCTATAAAAGAAAAACATAATGCCATCACTTTTGTTGACCAGAGTCTTCAGTTTGTAAGAATGACATAATTTCTAAAGTCCTGCATTGTGCTCATACTGAATTGTTCTGTGTGTGTAGACTGTCTGGCTGTCTGGTCACAGGAGAAGGATTTGCTTCTCTGGCATCAGCTTTGAATTCCAGCTCTTCCCATCTGACAGAACTCGATCTGACCTATAACAATTCAGATGATGCTGGAGTAAAGCTTCTCTCTGCTAATTTGAAGGATCCACAGTCCAAGCTTCAAGTTCTCAGGTATGGAAAGGCCTGATTCAGTCACAGACAATTTCACTTTGTTGAGGCGAAGAAAATATGTTACTGTCATTGTGTGACGTAAAGGAGTATTAACATGTTTTTTCCTGCTAAATTTCTTCAGAACGCATCCAGCTGGAGTCGAGTGGTTAACACAAGGACTGAGGAAATGTGAGTACAGTTTTGTTTTTGAACTTGTCACTAGTTCACATCTAAAAAGCAAGCTCCAGGCTATTTTACTAATCTCTAATTTTCAGGTATGAGATCAGAAACCGGGACCTAAATTAACAAATGGGAACAAAAGCCAGATACTTACAGCAAACTCCAACAACCACATATCCACAAAAACCATTTTGATGTTTAGGCTGTGGGTTCACACTGATCCGGTGTTCCGGGAGACCAAAGACAATCATTTCTGAAGCTAGGTTCCAGAGTGGAAAGATTTCAAAATGCCAGTTACATGTTTAAAGTTTGGCTTGTTTATTCTTCTCTACATAAGGTGATTGAGTTAGCTCATATAGCTCCAGCTGCACCTGAAAGGGGATTGTGACAGGTATAAAGGCAGCTCAAACACAATGATTCAGGACTATCACTGTTCTGTCTCTCTTTGAGGCTGACTAACATTTTTGAATAGCTCTTTTTTTATTTCTGGGTCATTCAATCTTATCACCAATTCAGGCTGAATGTTTTTTTTCTATGATTGACTTAATCACCTTTTCACAGTGAACAGGTTTTTTGACATAATTACATTTGAGCAAGATAAGTTTTGTCTGTGGAGTCTCCAATTTTGTTCCTAACTTTGAAACATGTAGGCAACATCATGTACATGTGAGCAGCGTCTTTTTTGAAGTCATGAAATAGCTCCATCTCTCTCTGTGACTGGTGTGTGCCACACTCACACACACGGTGTTACAGCACCACCAATTGGCCTGGCATGCCTACTACAATGTCTTCGGTGGCGCAACATCCTCTGGTTTGGACGAACATTTTCTCGTTTATAAAAATTCACCATGTTCGTCTCTGTGTGGATGATGTCATCGATTATGCTTAGTTTATTACGGAGGGAATGAGATGCAGAATAGCTTACAGGTGAACAGCTAAAGGAATGAAAAAAATGAAACATGACAAAACAAAGGGGAAAACTTCATCAACATGCTGCTATGTAATAAACAGCCCATCTCTTGGAGTGCATATTTATACATATCCATCTTAGAATGTTATTTTTTTTTGCTACATTGCCTAAAAACTGTAACAATAGTTTTATAACATAGAGTTAGAAGGATAGATGTGTTTATTGAAATGTCCAGGTGAGATAAAGTGGAGAGGGAATATAGATTAATGTGTTGCATTATAACTGTTATTACTGTGAATCGCAGGATTTACTCTCAAGGCATTATTTTCTGTTTTGCTCTTCAGATTGGTCTAAACTCACAGTCGACACAAACTCGGTCAACCGAAATGTGAAACTGTCAGACAACAACACAAAGGCATCATATGTGGAGGAGGCTCAGCCATATCCCGATCATCCGGACAGGTTTGAGAAGAACCATCAGGTGATGTGTTCAAATGCTCTGACAGGTCGCTGTTACTGGGAGGTCGAGCTGATGGGAGGAGCTCACACTTCAGTGAGTTACAAAGGAATAATCAGGAGAGGAGAGGGAAATGATGGCTGGTTTGGTGGAAATGACCAATCCTGGACTTTGTTCTACGATGGCAACTCTTACTCTATTTGGCACAATAAAAAAGGAATATCCATCCCTTACACCACAGTGGTCACACACACTTCATCTCACAGAGTAGCAGTGTATTTGGACTGGCCGGCAGGAACGCTGTCCTTCTACAGAGTCTCCTCGGACACATTGATCCACATCCACACTTTCCACACCACATTCACTGAAGCTCTTTATCCAGGATTTGGATTGTGGTCTTGGGTCAATGTTCCAAAAGGTTCATCAGTGCATCTGATCTCTTTATTGGACTGATCAGATCTTTTAGCATAAGAGGTACAAAGGTAACACTTATCAACTTAACCAACTTCTTTGCTATATTGACATTACAATTTACTTGCAATGTGATGCAACTCTTATTTTGTTACAATGTAAACTGTTTGTCAAAGTTATTTATTATTTATTCATTTATGTTTTTTTCTTATTCAATGCTTTTTAACTGCATGTAATAGTAAAACTCAATGAGCCAGTAAATGATGGTTAAGAAGCTTAATCATAAATATTCTTTTACATTGTTATAAATGGTATTTGTATTTTGTGCATAAATTGTCTTTTAATCTAGAGTAATAAAGTTTTTTATTAGGATAAAATAATATCCATAGATGATTTTGAATGGTACTGAAAAAATTTGAATGTGACTCAAAGGAATTAATTCTGCTTAAATATTTCCAACCAGCTCTTTTAGTTTTTGATTGAATCTGTTAATATCAAAGAGATGAATCAAAGGAGAAAGGACTCATTTTTTATGTGGAGACACATTGTTACTGAGCTCAGGGAAAATAATTGTACTTGTTTTATTATAACTGAGCTGTACTGTAGTGTGTTTGTGTACATTCAGATGGACTGTCATTTAAGTATTACTGAATTTAAGGACTGTTTTTTTTGATGCATTATATTATACATTCAGTATGTTGCACTTTCATGTTCAGGAGAAGGGGTATCTCAGCTTATTTTCTAATGTAGCAGAAGGTCAGTGCAATTTTTAAACTGGGCATATTTAACACCAATAACAGCAACCTGTTACTGTACCTGGAGGAACGTTACATAGGGGACTTTGCATGTGTGGAGAAGCAAAAACAAACAGGTTTAAATACTCAAGCTGCAAATATTTTATTTTACTGCCATCAAACAATTTTTTGAATAGGGTCATCTTCACCAAAATTGGCAATATCACTTTAAATTACCGTAAATTTAATTTAAAAATTTTTTTCTATGGGGTGACATGACTGTACAGCAGTATCTTTTCTCCTAGTAATAAACTCTTGTTCATTTTCCAGTTTTATTTCCTTTTGTATATTGTCAATAGTTTTACACACAATTTTTCTTTCTTCTTGAATATATATATATATATATATATATATCTGTATAATATGCTCCCAAGTTATTGTATGTGTATTTCAGTTGTTTCTGAAAGTTATTAAAAGTTTATTTTTTACCTATCTACATTGATCTGCATCATTTTTGACTCTGCCTTTTCTTCACAAGACTGACATTTCTAGTTTAAACTGGTCTATCTATACAACCTTCTCAAAATCAATTGTTGGAATTTTACTCCATTCCTGTTTACTAAACCGCTAAAAAGCTGCTGAAATTTCCTTAGGAGTGAGATCTGAGATTTGTGATTGCAATATCAAAATGTTTATTTTAATTTCTTTAAGCCACTTTGGAGCTAATTTGGTGAAGTGCATAAGGTTGCCCATTTGGAAGACACAATTGTGTCCAAGCTTTAGCCTCCAACCTGATAGGTTGTTTTAGTTTTTCCACTATAGCCATCTATTTGGGTGTGAAGTTCAGTTAATACGATGTTTTCAGTTCTACAAGATTGATTGAAGGTCTCTCTTACAGGAGAATCTTGCCCAGGACTGACAGAAGCGCACAGATTTTACTTAACATTCATAGCAAAACTAAAGAAGTCAGCACTTTCAATAAAATTAAACGCTGTTAACAATTCAAAATCATCTTTTCAGATTAAAGTACATTTTGCATTTCACTTGGTAATTGTCAAGGCCTAAGAGGCTGGAGAAAGATTGAGGCACAGAAGCTTCCTCAGCCAGACATGATTTTGTTGTGTCCTTCATTTCTTTCTCTTTTTTTTATCAAGTTCGATCAGCTCAGCCATCTACCAGGAACATTTGAGTGATTAATGCTTTCCTGATTTCTTTCTGTATATGCTGATTATATTTTCAGACAGGACTTGGCACTTACACACACTGCAAAAATTACTAGGTTCAGAGCATGTTGAATTATTTTTTTAGAATCTAATGAAGGCCAGACTATGACTTGCATATCAAAACCTTGGAATTAATGAAATGTACTTGTAGTGACTTCAGGTGTTCACCAGATGGCAGTATTTCACCACGGACTTTCTCCATTGTCTTCAGATTGATGGCTTTTATGTCAAGGATTTTTTCGCTGAATGAAAAACCATCTGCAGTTTTAGTTAAAGTTTCATGAGTTTTTTTATTATTATTGAAAGAAACTGATTTAGATAATTGTTTTAAATTTTTCCTGATTTTGTTATTTTTGTAATTATATCAATTATTTTCACTTTGGTTCATAAAATACCCAAAATTTACACACCACTTTATGTTTTGGTCAGTTTGATTATGTAATCTTTAAATATTAAATGATTAAATGACAATTTGATCAGTTATTCAGGACTTGAATAGGCTTTTTACCAATTACTTTTTAACTTTTAGAATAATTTTTGGGGCAGCTGCTTTTTTTTTATTTGAGTAAAAATATGTTGAAGTAGTGCTACTCTTACTTGAGTCAAATTTTTGGGTACTTTACCCACTTCTGCTTGCAAGGACAAGCAAGCTAATATTCTGATTTATGAAGCTATAACTCGGTGTTTCCTCTTGTTTTGTTAGTATTTCTGTTGTTTGTACATCTTACTGTTTCCTTTGTCTAAGTTTCCCATTTATCTTTTAAAATTGCATGCCGTTTCCCCATGGGTCAAGGTTTTTCTGCCATTTTCTCCAAAATCTGGTGGTTGCATTATTTAAATTCAACCCATTTTTTGCCTGTGTTCTTTGTTTTCCACCTTTATGCATAAACTATGGCAATACAGACACATGCACAAAGAAAATAGGTTGAGAGAGCCCACATGAGCAGCACACACGTATGATTATGCAACCTTTAATGTTGGCAGTTAAAGTTTTTCAGTTCAATATGAGCAACGGCAGAAATAAAGCAGCTAATCTCCCACACTCTTTCTTTTCTCCTCACCACTTCTGGGTTTTCTGTCATTCAAAGCTCTTAAAGAAGAAAAGTCTTTTAGACTGAAACAGCCCACACGCGCTAATCTGTCAGCAAGTCTTTCATATAGGATTAACAAGACTGTAAAAGAGCAAATCACCGCTGGTAACTCATCCGTTACAAAACACTTATGGAGGCGGCAGCAGCGCCAGGAGGGGGAAGGAAGGAATTACTGGACAGCAGCAGGTCACCGTTGGTGCCATGGAGAAAAACTATATGGGAACAAAGAAACTGTGTGAGAACAAAATTGGACTACTTACTATGTCCTTTCTGATGACAATAATTAGAAAGTGTGTGATTAACAGTAAACATGATTTCACAGGGTAATTTACTTAAAATCAAAACAAAGGAAAGACTAAAATAATATATTACAATCTGTTTATATTCCTAAAGAGCAATAATTTCAGCACCTTATTTCTAGTTGGCTGATCAATCTCTCTTTAGTAATACTGTCCATATTCAATATTGTAAGACCAAGAAAACACAGACTAAAAATCTAAACTTCCATAATTTATAACTTTTTAATTGAACTTCTTTATGACTGTACAAATTAGGCAGTGAAACATAAAAAACAAATTAAAGTCTAACTACTTTTAGAAGCAATCTGTTGACTGTTTTTGGCATCTAATACAGTCACTGTGCTTTACAACCTGGAGAAAAGCAGAGAAGTAATTATTAAAGCAATACATTCCTGAAGTGAATCAGATGAGAAATCAAATGTTTTTGAATGTGTATGCATTTAGTTTGTATAACGCTATTAAGTGTTTGGTCCCTTACTGATTTATTTATTTCATGTTTTTTTTTTGTCACACTTGTTTATTTCAGATCATCAAATTAGTTTCCAAATTTACACATTTTCAAAGCTACATAGCTCCTCCTGAATCTGAGGCTCAATGCTGGTTGAAACCACATGTCTGTTTTAGCAAACTTTTTCAGGCAGACAGGAAAGTATCATTAATTTTTATTTAGGCCCACCATCGGTCCACCCTATATTCTAACAAAATCCTCCATGTAACACTAAAAAGGCAATCTGACAGTTTCTGGAGTGATTCTTCACACATACATGTATGCACTTTAAATATCTGCAAAAGGTATAAAACAAGTTCTTCATATTTCAGATTTTTTTTGAACAAATAAAGAACAAATGCAAGGAAGTACCCAGAGTCCAGAGAAGATCATTTGATTTTTATAAACCTTCTTGTCTTTTATTTGTTTAATGCATTTAGTTTCCATAAAGAATGATTCAGTTACATTGATGATGCAGTTTACAGTGATTGGGCTCCACACTGAATACATGACATGCATTTAAGAAAAAAACCAAAAAAAACCCCACAGTATACTCTTATTTTACATTCTTCACCCTGGAATAATTTTCACCCTGAATTACAAATAAAGAACTGAAAAGAAAGTCCAAAGCAACAACATTCAGGGATTTATGTTTAAGCATTTTGAATTGGACACACATCATCTCTCTTTTTCGCCGTCTTCATTTGCAGATGCTAAAAGCAGGAGTGGTTTGCAGGTGGCGATAAATCAGTCAGTGTAACAATATTAACATATTCTAGTGCAAATACCAACGAAGACTGGAATGTGTTCAAAGTTGCTCAAGTGTTTATCAGAATGTCTCCTGTTCTTACAGGGAGAGTAAACATGACGATGACTGAGCACTTTTACTGGCAGGATTCAGCAGGGCAGTAAGTTCATATCAAAATGTTAGAAATAAGACAAATTTTGTGACATCTTCCACAAAAGCAAAACCTTATTTGAAGATTTTGCTTCACTCTACAAAAATGTTAATTGATTTAGCTGTTTTTGACTAGCTGAGGATGAATTGATGTTTTGAAATATTTGTTTCTGGGGCTCCTGACAACAGAACATGCTTTGACAATCTAGTCTTTTTGTTTATGCTTTTCCTGCTAATCATCACATCAACGTTTAGGATGTTAAAGAGGAACATCAGGAGGGAGCTGATGTATCTGGGCTTTGTTTCCTGTCCTGTCAAAACCTTTTATCTCTCACACTCCTAAATATGCTTCTGTCCAACTAAAACACAAATGTTTCTTATTGTCCTTTTTTTTCTAACCATAAAAAATGCATTAAAACTACTCATTTGTTTTTATGTATCTTATATAGTAGGATGAGTTGAGGACAAGCACAGATGCAACAGAAATGCCACACTAACCTCACATTAACAACGTGGAAATAGCCCTTTTCAAAGACAGTTCACATGCCGTGACGCCTTGAGATGAGTCCCGCTGAGACACTATGTGACATACAGACAATGTATGGCTGTTGTTTCCACAAAGGGCCAATGACAAATGGTAATCAAATCTCTTTTTCCTAGCTCCCATGTGTAAGTGTATTTAAGGTTTTCCAAGTACAAGCAGGTGAGAGGGGTCTGTCCTTTGAAGCACAAGATATTTAAGGAATCTTTGTTTGGAAGTAATTAATGCAGAGGATTATCCTCCGATAAGCCAGTCAAAGTGGGATGCATTAAATAAAACAAAAATGTTAAACACATGTTTAACAGAGGAGTCAAAACAGCCCATTAACATTTGATGTGAGTTTTATAAAAAACATTAGGTGTAATTTTCCATCAAACCAATAATACAGAACTCAGTTACAGTGACTTTTTTTGTACTTTGACTGCACAAGACTTCACTGCTGAAGAAAAAAGTATTAATCAAGTTTAAAGTTCGCTAAAGAACATTTGGAAAATCCTTGGACACTATTCTGGTCAGTCCAGCCTGAGAATATGTGAAGGGAACTAAATATTAGAGTGACGGTAAAGCGAGGTTTCAACGTCATAAACCTGTATCTCAATGATCAGTGGAAATATACAAACTGCTGGTCAGCAATTATAATTTATTGTTAATAAATTATTTTGTTAACTTATATCCTTTTTAATTTTTTTTGTTATTTTTAAAAAGATGCCCATCTTATTTCTTAACAGAAACAGACTTCTTAGTTGGACGAATATGACTGGAATTTTAAATCTGATTATGGGTTATGAATAATTTTGGATTTAAATTTAAAAGGTTGGAAGATAAGAGACACCTAGTGATTTCAATCTTAACCCACATTGTTAATTATAAATTTGTTCTTTGGTTAAATTAGACAAGTTTTGAAAATGGTGCTCATTAGATTGTGCTTGTTTGTTGGTCTCAAACCTTTCCATATCCTCCGGTTCTATATTTAAGACAAGAAAGCACCAGTTTATTAGGGCCACAGCCCAAATCGTGGTAGGAGAAAAGGCATTAACTGGTGCTTAAGGAAGGACTTGCACCAGTTTCGCAGTGGAAATGGTTCGGTGGGAAAACCCTGTTTGTTATGTTTTTATCTTTCTTTTTTTTTTCAAATTAGGGAGCAAAAAGGGGCCGTGTTTTTGGAAATTACATGAATTATTTCCTGCTCTCAATGTCTTTATATTTGCTTCACACCCAGGAAATACAAACTATGAAGCCTCCACTTATTTAACTCGGAAAGCAAAAAAACATGAAAAACTCTTCAAGCCCCAGATAGAGCTGATTTTCTGTATCCAATGCACAGATTCTGTTGCCTGGAGACTCCTACAGAAACAGCAGCTCACGATTAAACACATATATTTCTTTGTGTGTGACATTCGGTTTATTCTTGTCTCTACCAAACACTTGCATGCTCAATATCTAAAAGGAATGTGTTGAGTATCTTTTTTTTTTCTTCAGGCATGGCACAACTAGGAGACAAAATCAGCTTCTTCCTCTGCACATTATAGCTCAAAGACACATTTACAGTTTTAAACAAGGACAATGAATCAACAACATGGCCTCACATCACAGACATGTAGAAAGACACACATATAAACACGCGCACACTTACAGTTCACATATAATACACAGAGACACTTCTAACAATGGATTCTTCTTTGTATATAATTTTCTTGCGTAAACATAAAGTATACAAGATAGTGGTGAAGATTTACAAACTGAGACTTTTTGTCTAATTTTATAACAGAAAACAAACATCAGACAGCTTCAATGTTGAAATATACTGTTTTTTTAAAATCATTTTAAGTAATTATTGCAGTCTAAACAATATGGCTTTGTCTAGTGAAAAGTCCTATCTGAGCTAGAAAATGAGTAAAATAAAGGAACAGGTTTTACAGTGTGCAGCTTCATCATCAGTCCTATTAATCTCTAAATTTATTTACATTGGAACAATGTATTAATCACATACGCTGCATAACTAACCACTGACTCGCCATCAGGTTGTTTAGGAATGACCGACATGCTTTGTTTTTACCCAAGAACGTCCATATATTCAAGTACTTTCACTAGAGATTGTTGCTGAATCACAGTACATCTACTCAAATACGACGTGACGAATCACTATAGTTTTTTATTTTTATTTTTTTAGTTGGACTAAAAGATGCAGGAAAGTGAAGTACTATCAGCTCTTCAGGCAGTGAGATGCAACAGGTCACACACCCGCTCCTCTCCGACTTGGCCTAAACTTTTGTTTTCTAGGCAGTACGGCAGAGTTTTCCACCAGCAAGCAAACTGGTGGCAACGAAAGAAACAGAGAGATCTCACCAGGATTTCTTTGGTCTTGATGTCGATGAGCTTCACTTGAGGTGAACATCGAAAAATAACAATCTTGGTTGCACTGAAATAAATTTTTGCAGCACGTTAACAAAATAAAAGGAACAGTACTCTCAATCATTGCCTGATAAGTAATATCCATTAAAATATAATAAGGAAAAGATACAATTAAATATGAGTTTGTGATCTAAATGAGCAAATACTTATCAACCATCAATGATGGGAGTAATGCTCCCAAGCGTTTCAGGGTGGAGTTGTTTGATTGTCTAAGTGAATCAGACTGCTAACTTTGTTTATATGTTTCTTTTTCCATCTGTTACACGAACAGATGGAAAAGGGTTATGGAAGATCTGCTTGAATCTGCTTGAATATAAAATTTTCTAGTTTTCAGCTGTTTAACATTTTTTTTACTTGATGGGAGTCTAATGAGCTGTTGGCAATTTATTTGTAAAACAAAACGGCCTCTAGAAGGATTTTCTGAACACCTTTGTGCGAAAAATAGTGCTATTTTAACACAAAATAGATCATTCCAAAAACTGCTTTTTTTAACAACTACATTGACTCACAAATTAATCCCTCACTTACGACGTCCTCTGTAAGAGGAGATGATATGAAGGCACATGTCCTAAAAACGTTTCTAATGTAGCAAATGTCATTGAAAGACCTTCTTTAGGCTTGTAAAAGTAGAAAACGCCCACTATGGTGACTGAAGCGTGCTGGAAAACGTGGTGGCAGTGCTCTTTGAAAATGTGTGCACTGTGGAATGTTGTTCTCCATTAAAGGAATGTGACAAACGCTTCAATCTAAATCAACACACAATAAAAGTAAGAAAAGGATAAAACATGCACTACCTGGCAGTTGAAAGGATAATGCAGGAAAAAAAACAAAAATTCAAATAATGAAATCTTTGAAGAGTAGAAAAGAAAGAAGTAAAAGGTCTCTACAAAGGCAGTGTGCAGCCTCTAAAGGTTTGAGAAACCCCCGCCCCCTCCTAGATCCTTTTTGCTCCTGACGAATTTTGAAACTCAAACATCTACAATCAAAGCCATTTGACATATAATCTTGACCCAAAGTCCCCGACACAAAAATCCCTGCTTCCCCGTTGCCCTGCAGCCTGGCCACAGGCCAGAACGGACCCTAAATTTAGGGTTCGTTTGATTCGTTTTGTGTTTCTGTTTTACTTCTTGAACATATCCTGCAGAGGTCCGGGAAGGTACTTAAGGACAGTGTCGAGGATGCTCTCCTCATCCTCTTCGTCGTCTCCGCAGCCTCTTGGGATCGCCTTCTTCGGGCGTGTCAGTGATCCCTCACATGCCTGCTCCATGGCTGCTTTCTCCTCCGCCTCCTTTTCCTCCTTCTTTTTCAAGCCGTACTGGCAGGCAGAAAAACAGGTGGTGGAAAGAGGAAGAGAGGAAATTAATCCTAACTCTATTTATGTCTTTTTGTTCATCTTGTAGCTTGTTCAAGAGAATTAATTATATTTGATTTTCTCTTTTGGGATTCCAATAATTTACAAAGGACTGGTTGGAAAAAAAAAAGAAGCTCATTCAAGAAAAGCAGAAATCACATTTCTAAGTTATAGAGAATAATCTGATGATTTTCTTTTATTTAAAAAAGGAAATATTTCATTGTTAATTAAACCTTAAGCAACACATTTTTGCAAGGTGACAGTTGCTTGACATTAAGGTGACAAGAGAGTTTAGTAAAAAGGACAATTTCTAATGGACAAAAACGCAATGCACACACATTTTCTTATTTCAAAAGGAAACCATTTCAAGCAAAAATGCCTCGGGTTGAGTTTTTACACTCTCTTGGTTGGCTGGCATCAAACATGACTGAATTTATAACATTTTTTTTGACATATTTAACTTTAAATAAGTTCTATGAGTCCAAATAATTTCCCAAAAAATTTATCCAAATCCAGTTTCTGAAGCTGAAAACTTTGAAGAGTCTCAAAGAAGAGTCTGTCAACGAAGTGAATTCTATAAAGATATCAGGAGAAAGTAAGGAGCTGAAATGTTGTCAGATGCAACACAACTTCAGGTTGAAGTGGTGTTGACTTGAGCCCATTTGATCAACATCAGAAATAACAACCCATCTCATATGTGCTCTGACAATCCCTTAATGAGGTCAATATCATAAACAGAAACTCAAACATCCCACAATACCTAAAATACATCTTTTGCATCAGTAATCATTTGAACAGGGGAAAAGAACGATTTGAAAAATGGCCCAATTTGGTTGCCGTAGCATATAAATAGATTTCACCACTATAAAGCATCAAAAACAGCTTTGTTGTAGCTCTTGTGACACCTCTAATAATATAAATAAGAAGCTGGCCTTCTGTAGCTTGGACTGCTGGAAGTATTTTTGGCTGTAAGCAGCGTTGATCAGAGTGAGGTATTTTTGATCAAATGAGCTAAAGCCTGAAGCTCTTTCACTTGGCCATAAAAGTGGGACGCTGCAACAAAGATGAAGAAAATGAGGCTAAAACAAAGCCTTTCAGGAAATAAGCTGTCCCAGATCAGAGGAGAATGTTGTTGTTTCTGTTCATCATCACTGCATGTTTTGTTGTCAGGACTGGAATAGCCAAATGATGACCACAGTGAAACACTGCAAGAAAGTCTGCTTAGAAGGGAGAATATGCACATTATTTAAATGCATCACTCTTGATATAGATGGTCAAACTTAACATATTTTCTCACAATCATTTATAAATATTTACCTTGTCCCTGATGGTCTGTCGTACTTTTTCCCTCTCTGCCTCCATTCGGGCATGTTTGGCCTTTCTCTCCTCCTCCTGTTGCCTCAGAGCCTCCTGTCGCTCCTCTTCTTTCTTCGCTGCATCCGGATCCTTCTCTTCCTCCCCACCGAGCATCTTACCCATGTCCTTGGTGGCCCCTGGACCGAGGTCAAGCAAACATATGAGGTAAACGAGGATCCCAACAATCAAACAAACACGAACTCAGATTGTGTAAATGACAGAAGTTTAAAACAGAAAGTTGCCACATTTTATATTTCAAACTCATTTCTTGAGGATTATGTTGTGACTGGATGAACTGCAGATCCTTAAGATGTCTCATAAACAAGACAGAAGAAGAGGAGCCAGCTGGACGATTTTCAGAGAACAAACGAGGCCAGGGACGACACATTCCTTCGTCAGGTGTCGGCCATCTGTCCCACCTACCTGTGTGTAAACATTCTGGTACCACACTGATCATGAATTACAAGTTTCAACTTCTGCTTCATGTTATGTAGAAAATGTATTAAAAGGTCAGCAGTTTTTTTTACACTGAATTGTTGATTATTCACACAAATAGAGGCAGTTTGTAACAGAGTGAAAAGTAAATAGCAAAGCAAAAAGGGTTTGATTCTCAAAGATTTTCCTTTAAAAAATAAATTCACCATGACCTAAAGCGTGGAAATGATGACAATTAAACCTTGAAATGATTAGATATGGAAAAGCTCTTCCAAAAGTTTATGATTTGTGCCAGTTTATATCAGCGGTAAAGGCTGACCACACACTGGGTTAAATTTCCCTGAGAGAGATGCCTCGGCATTATTTCATGTTAGGTTTTTCTCTGCATCTATTCTTAAAACCAGATAATTTCTTCATTTTTTAGAAAAGACGCTCCCCAGACATCCAAGCAACATATCAATAATGCTGTTGTTACCTCAGTCCGATCAATAGTAAATACAGGACCACCTGATAGTGTATGAATTATGGATTGTCCAGTAGAGAGAAAACTTCGTCTGAGTATTGATCTGCCTCTCGGGCTTTGGTGCAAGGATGGCCTGGCTGGTGGCCTGCTTTTCTGAGAAACCTCTTTGTTAGACGAGAACCTGGAAACAGATTCTGTGTGTTTGACAGCTGAGATTGTTCATTTGAAGAAAAGCAAGAGGGAAATCTGTTTTCTGCAATGAATCTTCTGGTAATGCTGCGTACCAACTGGAAACCGAATGATTTTAGGTCATCTTATGTACTCTAATGTATGTTTTCCATTTCTCATATTGTTTTTGCTCTTGTTTCTCATGAGCTTGTGATGCTGGAGATTATTCTGAAAGCATGAACTGAACCACCTTCACACAGGACAATGACATCGTCACAGGTAGCAGGAAATTTGGAAAACCTATTTGTGTGAAGGCAACCAGGACACCACTATGCTTTTAGTACTCACTAAAAATAGACATTAACAGGTGGGAGATTTTGTACTTAAAATAATTAACAGTTCACACTTTAGTGCCCAAAAGAGCAGAAAAGGAAAATCAATTCTTCGTAAAAATAATATGGCAGCTGATCTTAGGTTTGGAAAGTTTGATAAATCACAAGGCTTCTGGAAAGATTAAACCATAATGAAGAGATGTCTGAATTTAATGCAGAGTACCATGTATGTAGCATATCAGGACAAACACCACATATCAGTTATGAGGCACGGTGGTAGAGGGATCATGATTTGCACTAGTTTTGCAGCAACAGGAATTTGTCACCTTGATGTTTTTGAGTCAAGCTCAAATTCCGTACAGCAACATATTTAAGAGTGAAACATGAGGCCATCACAAACTGAGTCATCAACAGGACAATGACTTGAAACAATGGCATCCCCAGAATATTTTCATAGGGGTGGGAAGATGTGGTCAGTGGAGATATATTGGGCTTTACATTTACGTCTTGTTTGAATTAAGATTGAGGTTTGTTTGAACTGGAAAAATAAGTCAGTGGGGTAGTAAGTTATTGGGGGGGCATCCAGAGGACCCAAAACAAATCAGCAAAACATAAACACAATGACAACAACAAAAAAATATATCCACATGTTGCAATGGTCCAGCCAAATACTAACATTTCCAAGCTGTTGAAACGTGGGGTAGGAGATTATGAATGAACATGATCTTAAGTCCCGGCATTAGTTGGTATTTTTGCTCTTTCTGAAACCCATTATAGCTCTTTAGATCAGAACTAGAAGTTTAGGGTCATTGTATTGTGTAGTGGAAGAAATACAGAGGGTACAGTCCTTGATGCATCCCTTCTGGGTTCAATCTCCGACCTTGAAGATCTTTGCTGCATCTTTACCTTCCCGCCTATTTCCTGTCAGGTAATAAAAACCATTAGTGTAAAATAAAAAAACTTCTTCAAAAAAAATAATGAACTTGGTTGGGGTTATTTATGTCTATGAAACAGTGACATACTAAAACTGGGGTCTAATAAGGCAGAAAAAGTAGAACAATCTGGAGCAAACTGTTCCTTGAAGCCGTCATACATGACTTGAAGCAAACCCTCTGGGGTGAGTGAGCTGAAGGGAGGCAGGTCCTGTCGCTCAGCAGCAGACCCATGCAGAGGCCCTAATGGCCCTGCAGCGCGGTGTGTTTGCAGCAAACTTGAGGTTGACAAATTAGCACTCAGCTGGTGGGAGGAACGGGCAGTGAAATGCTGCCGTGGACTCACTGGGGAGTCGGGTTAAGGTCAGGCTGCCTGATGTGGGTGCTTCAATGTGTTAAAACACTCAAATAAGTGCAGACATGTTTGCAAACACCTTTGTGTCAAGGATGTAATTATTTGATTTCCTTCATTTTCCGTAAAACTAAACCTCAGCATTTTTTTAAATAAAAAAAAACCCAATATTTAATTTAAATGAATCTACCATAGAATTCAAAAAGAGAGAAACATTAAAGGCAAAATCTTCGAGTCTACAGAGCACAGAATGAACTAGATTAAAGAGCCTGCCAAAATGTTTCTAAAACAATTTAAAAAAACAACTGACAATGTATTATCAGTAGTTTCTCCTAGTGTTAGCAAAATGCCTTATTAGGTTTACGGGGTAACTATTTTTTAATTTAAAGGCAAGTTGCATTGGATCTCCATTTTTCCCTTGAGAAATGACCAAAAAAACCCCCCCCCAAAAAACTTGTGTATGTGTTTTACAAAGTTTTACGGAAATATTTAACTGAGACACAAAATAATACATAAATGATATCTGCATTGTAAATTAGCATTATGCTGAAATCAGATATTGGTCTGTTAATGTAAAGTCATGATTTAAAACTGCACCTCCTGATTGGGTTCATTCATTACTTTTTACCTGCTATTAGATGTTATAAGCAGTCTTCTGAATCTAATCGAATCTCAAACAAATAGTAATGTAAAGACGCACAAGGCATGCTGCTGGCCTCTCCAAAGAGGAAACAGCAACACAGAACCGAAAAGCAACCTTGTCCAAATTCAGGAAACTGCTTCTCTTAAGTTCATCCACATTGTCAGGGAGCAGCGATCAGTTATCCACCAAGTGTAAGTGAGTAGGAATTATCACTAATACCCTGAATTTGTCCTACCTATTGATGTAATCTGCAGTTATAAAGTCTGCAATGGAGTAGTCAACAAAATGTTATTTACACCCTTTGAACTGTTTCACCTTTTGGTTACGCATTATAGTTTAATTGGTAGATCTGATATTTTATAACCTTACTTATTTATTTTTTAATTGAAAAATCTGGGGTGCATTTGAGTACAGTCTTTATTACTCAGATACCCCAAAACAAAATCAAGTGAAATCAAGCACTTTCAGAAGTAACCTGTAATAAACAAAGTCCATCTTACATGCATTGCTTCCATGCAATGCATGTAAGGCACCTATTGCTCTACACCTAAAAAAGAACACAGAATAATTAATTTGGTGTTAAGAGATGAGCGTTTTCTACTGGTAACGAACTGCCACAAAGTATAAATGAAGATTTTTACTTTTGTGTTGAATGTCTGTTTTATAATATATTTACTACTAATGTCAAACAAAGGAACAACACTTTTCTGCGAAATTCACCAGCTGCACAATTCTTGTTAGTGTAAAATAAGTAGTGTTTCAAAAGAGCAGAAGAAATCTCATGTTTTTGAACAATAACAATATTTGTCGTTAGTCTGTTGCTAAGAGATGAGTGTGTTTACTGGTAACCAATAGCCATGGAGCAAACTTCAGATTTTTACTTTTCCAAAATTTACCAACAGTATATGTCTTGTATCTAATCAGGTAAGCATTATTTCAAAAGAGCTTATGTATTATAAACAATATTACTTGTTATTAATTTGGTGTTAAGAGATAAGCGGGGGTGGGGGGTGGGGGGGGTTTCTGGTAACAAACTGCCATGAAGTACAAATTGAGATTTTGTGCTGAATGCATGTTTTATAATATATTTACCACTAATGACAAAAAAAACCTTTTCTGTAAAATTCACCAACTGCACAATTCTTGTTAGTGTAAAATAATTTCAAAAGAGCAGAAGAAATCTTATGTTTTTTGAACAATAACAATTTTTTTTGCTACTCTGTTGTTAAGAGATGAGTGTGTTTACTGGTAACCAAGTGCCACAAAGTGAACATCTGATTTTTACTTTTGTGAAACTTACCAACTGTAAATTTCTTGTACCTAATCAGGTAAGCATTATTTCAAAAGAGCTTATGTTTTATAAACTATACAACTTATTAATTTGGTGTTGAGAGATAAGCAGGTTTTTTTTCTGGTAACGAACTGCCACGAAGTACAAATCGAGATTTTTTTTACTTTTGTGTTGAATATATTTGCCTCTAATGAGAAAAAAAAAAGTTTTCTGCACAATTCACCAACTGCACAATTCTGGTTAGTGTAAAATAAGTAGTATTTCAAAGGTGCAGAAGAAATCTGATGTTTTTGAACAATAACAATATTTGTTGTTAACGTGTTGCTAAGAGATGAGGGTGTTTACTGGTAACCAATAGCCACAAAGCAAACTTCAGATTTTTACTTTTGCAAAATTTACCAACAGTATATGTCTTGTGTCTTATGAGGTAAGCAACATTTCGAAAGCGCTTATGTTTTATAAACAATATTACTAGTTATTAATTTGGTGTTAAGACATAAGTGGGGGTTTTTTCTGGTAACAAACTGCCACAAAGTATAAATGAAGGTTTTCACTTTTGTGCTGAATGTATGTTTTATAATATATTTACCACTAATGACAAAAAAAAAACTTTTCTGTAAAATTCACCAACTGCACTATTCTTGTTAGTGTAAAATAAGTGGTATTTCAAAAGAGCAGAATAAATCTTATGTTTTTTGAACAATAACAATTTTTGTTGCTACTCTGTTGCTAAGACATAAGTGTGTTTACTGGTAACCAAGTGCCACATAGTGAACATCAGATTTTTACTTTTGTGAAACTTACCAACGGTAAATTTCTTGTACCTAATCAGGTACGCATTATTTCAAAAGAGCTTATGTTTTATATACTATATAACTTATTAATTTGGTGCTAAGAGATAAGCAGGTTTTTTTTCTGGTAACGAACTGCCATGAAGTACAAATTGAGATTTTTACTTAATTGTGTTGAATATATTTACCAATAATGACAAAAAAAATTACTTTTTTGCACAATTCACCAACTTCACAATTCTGGCTAGAGTAAAATAAGTGGTATTTAAAATAGAAGAAGAAATATTATATGTTTTGAACAATAAGAATTTTTGTTGCTAATCTGTTAATCTGTTGCTAAGAGATGAGTGTGTTTACTGGCAACCAAGTGCCACAAAGTGAACATCAGATTTTTACTTTTGCAAAATTACCAACTGTAAATTTATTGTGTCTAAGCAGATAAGCAGTATTTTGAAAGAGCTTATGTTTTATAAACTATATGACTTATTTACTTGGTTTTAAGAGATAAGCGTTTTCTGCTGCTAATGAACTGCCACAAAGTATAAATCAAGATTTTTACTTTTGTGTTGAATGTGTGTTTTATAATCTATTTACCACTAATGACAAAAAAACCACAAACATTTTTGCAAAATTCACCAACTGCACAATTCATGTTAGTGTAAAATAAGCCTTTTCTCTTTCTCTTTGTCCAAAGCCTCACGCGGTGCATCTGACTTCTGACCTCAACTCCTCAAACCTGTCCTCCTATGGACCAGATGATGTCCCTCCTATAAAACCAGCCGATGAAAATAATTGAGAAGATCCGGAAGATCAAGAAGACAAAAAAGACCTCCATCACCTCCAGGGGACAACTGTCAGTATCCTGTTGGCATTTGGACTGAAAACTGTGTGGGATTGAGCTTTAACAACCTCCGCTAGTCTGCTGTCCAGTATCACCATAGAGGAAGACTAGACATATTAAATTCCTGAAGAAATTTTACTGGGCCTGTCCCAACACGTGCCCGTTAGTTTGGACTTAACCCTGGATTAGAACCAGGAGCACATCCGGGCAGAACTGACATGCTAAACCTTGAGTCTCAAAATGATCTTGACACACTACTGGAGGACAAAACACTGGATATGTAAGATTTATTGGGCTTCGTAATGTCAGTGTTATCTCTCGAGAGGTTTTCCTTTGACCATTTTAATCCATATCTGTTATCTTCTTCTGTCCTATTTGTCCTTTTCTACCCTACATCTCACCCTCTTCTATTTTTTTCTTGAATCTGACTTTAATAAGATATTTCAGCCCTAACTTTATCATGTAGTCTTCATGTTCTTTTTTTCCTTCATTAGGAAGCCAAAGTCTTTTTCCTTCCTGTTCTTTTTCTCATTTTTTTCCTTTCCTTGCATTCTCTTGGCCCTGTCCAATCTTTGACCAGTTTTAGTTTGGTTCTCTAAATAAACTCACACATTTCTCTGTTGTAGACAAAGCTTTTGTTATGTTTTGATACATCTCATTGTTTTGTGTATTTAGCATGCTAATTCATTGGTGCTGTTCTACCAGGAGTTTATTATATGAAAACTGGAAAACTCTATGTTGGAAAAGTAAAGACTGTTTCGCAGGTAACGTATTTGGAGACAGTGGCCTAACTACAAAAACTATGTGTATGGAAAACTAACTCTGCACATGACTTCAAACGTGTCACCCCAATGGAGAAACATTGAGGCGGCAACATCATCCTTCTGCATGTCTTCTGCAGACATAAAAACAAACCGAATTGGTAAGAAGATGCATGAAGGTAATTGCAGGTGAGAATGCTACACCTTGCATATGTACATTTATGGAAAGGTAAAAAAAAAGAATTATTTTCCTTCCACTTCACATTTTAACACCATGTAGCTACGACAAAGAGGTGCAAACAAAGTTGGAAGGTATGAGGGGTGACAGAAGAAAGTTAAAGTCGGATAGATGAGGCGTGAACCGCTGACTCCTCCTCCAGCCTGTCAGATGGATTGCAGTGCTGCAGGGGTGGAAGGGTTTGAAAAATTGAGCTAATTTAAATAATGGATTACCTCTACCTCCAAATTACACCCTCATAAGTCACAAGAGAGGCTAAAATCCTGCACCATACATCAGCTGGCATGATCCTGTTTGTTTTGTAGCACTAACACCTGCTTGATCCTCGCATAGAAATCTAACACATCCATACCAAAGTGCTACTGAGCAGCGCAAACTGTCCGGGTCTTAGAGCCTTTGATTAAACTGCCTTCCAGCTGCAGGTTGTCACTGAATCCTTGCTTGTTCATCTTTCTCACACCTGCACAGGAAATGAAACAGAAGGCTGGACGCTGCCTGGTCCGAACGGCCTAACACTGGTCCTACAGTTATTATCTTCTCCTTATCTTTCAGTTCAGCTTCTTTATGAGAAAAGACAAGGACGTCACAGGGTTGATTTTCTGATAAAGTAAGGAAAAGCAGGATGTTAGAGTCTGAAACAGAACTGACAGCAGAATGAACACCGGAGATGTTGCTTTCAACCCTTCGTGTGAATTATTATCACAATTCAATACATCGATATCCCTTCAACTTGAACAAAGCAAAAACTCTTTCTTTAGATAAACTTAACACAAATATAAAATACAATAAAATCAAACAAGGGCCAGGAGATGATTTATATACCTCAGTGAAGTCAGTTAAAAGCAAAGATAGGAACCTTCTTTGATTAAACCTGAGACCCTCCAACACAGTTGAAAGTGAACTGCAGAAAAGCAACTTAAGTTCTCCTTCAAAGAATGCTGGCTTCTGATTTTATATATCAATATAAATCCAGTCGAGTTTCAGGGAAATAAGAACTGTCTAGTTCAAAGAGAAAGGGTCAACCACACTCTACGGATTCTCTGTGGGTGGTAAATTATGACCTTTCAACTTGAGATTGATGGTTGGATGAGAGCCAATTAAAATGCAAAGAATGAAGAAAGTAGTGTGTGTTTCTGCTGCAGGAAGGGATTGGGTCAGAACCAGGGAGAAGTTCATATCCAATGTGAAAAGGAAGAACCAATAGAAAGAAAAACAGTGACACGGCTAACAGGAGGATGTCAGAATTAAATGACGGGAGGTTGAAGAGTATTACGGACTTGCTGTCTATGATTAAAATGTTAACGGTCAGACTTCAGCTAACCAGGGGGAAGATTAGTTCATAAAAAACCTTCCTGCTTTATTGCACATCGGGAGACCTCTTTCCTTTTTCAGCCTAAACACACAACTAATTTTCTCTTAAGCAATAGCTTTGTTGTTACACATCTTCAGGTGTTGAGGGTGAAAAAAATGTAGAAATTAGAAATATGTATGAGAAATGTTGCAGCAATGCGTCCAATTTTCTGCTTAAAATCTATTCGTGAAGATAGTACAAATATTTAAATTAGACTTGCTGAGGTTTCTATTCTCTTTTGTAATTTTAGTGCCATAATTTCCATCAAATAGGTTTGATTTATTTGTATTCATAAATGTCACACTGAATGTGGAGAAAATATTAAAAGTGAACGCTATCATGGCAGATAATATCTCCTCCGAATCAATGAAATGTCTTGAATCTTAACATCAGCTACAGTAGCTCAGTCAGTGGTTGCACAGTTGAAAAGTGGAAAACAGATGAGTAAAAGTCAAGAGGAAGAAATAAGAAAACAAATGCTAAGATAGAGATGAAGTAGCATTCAGATTAATAGATTGCATTAAAGGAGGAGGAGAAAGGGAAAAACTGAGGGACGGCAGGGCATGAGCAGTGAGGATAAATTAAAGGGAGTCGGGCCAAAGGAGGGAGACGAAGGGCAAGCTGAGCTGCAAAGGAATAAATCTCATTTCATTGTGGCTTGGTGGTCATTGAACTGATGAAAGTAGATGAGGGGAATGATTTAAAGAGGCATGACCTCTGGGCCTGGGGGCCCTTTACTTACAAGAAGATTCACATTGACATCTTAATGTTGTTTTCAGTGAATGAGAAGAGACGTGGAGGCCAACGGGTTTGAAGCGGAACAAGATTACCATTGTGGGACAATAAAAAACCCCCACAGACTTTTATGCTGTAGATCATGTTTCATAAAGGTTATTGAGTCAAACAGTCCATATTTCAAGACTGGTTCTTGTCAGCAGATCCATTCTGATTTTTTTGGTCTTATGAAAACATAAAACTACAGAGAAGATCTCACCTTTATTTCAGGGCTGGACAAATCTGAATGATTTTTGCACAGTCTGTCACTAGTTGTTCTGTACTTCAGACTTTTCATGTGTTGGTTTGGAGTCTGTTCCAATGTGTAACTTTTTAAAAAGTTTGTTAGTCGGTTCTTGTGCACTTTTAGGTTTTTTAAGATTAGGGTTTCTCCTTGGCAGGCGCCCTACATTTACTTGATCATTTTCACATTTTTCACTCCATTGTGACTTGTTCCAGTATATGGGCTTTTTCTTTCACTCACCTAGATTCCCCAATTGTCTCTGTTTTTTGTTCTCTCTAAACCTTTAATATTAGGATTCTGAATGTCTTGTCCAATATAACAAGGATTCAGGACAGCGTCAAGATACTATTAGAAACAGGATCTTCCTTGAAATCTTTCTGTGGCAATTTTCTCTTTGAAGGTGGAACGTTTTTAATTTGGATAATTAGATGAATAGCAAAATTATTAGCAATGTGGCATGGTCCGTACTGATAAATACAGAAATGAAAACAATGATCACATGATTTTTATTAAATAAGGACTGAACATCATTACTGTAAAGTTTAGATTACAGTGAAATCTGCAGGATAATTTCTGGATCTTTAACAATTACTTCCTAACTAAAAATGTTTAGAGCATTGAGATTGTAGTCACATACTCACCACCCAATGCTTGCTTCATTACGAAATCCATGGTTCCTGCTGCTTGGTAGAGTAGTTTTTCCTCAAAGTCAAAGAACACCAAGCATGTAACCACCAAACCTGAAGATATTTCGTTGGTCCAGTCGCCTTTACTTTTCTCTTCTTCAGTTGTAATGTCAAACAACTCTCTGCAAGGCAAGAAAAAAAAATCAAAGAACATAATGAAGTCATATAGCTTCAATTTACACACACTAGATAAGCTTTAAACACTGACATCTTTGCCCCTGTGAGGGAAATGTACAAGTAGTGGATAGATAATGAGATCTTTATCACACTCATTCCCTCTGTGGCAGGAATCCCATTGTGGAAAGAGCGTGGATCAATACTGAGGCCTCTTTCTGTACTTGAATCCAAACACATCAGTCATCACATTCTGCCAAACCAAAAATAAATATTTCATGGAGAATTGATGCTTTGATTACTTCATTCATCTGAACCACCCAATTTGTAAGAAACCCCCCCCATTGTAAATCCAGTTAGGCCACATATAAACACATATAAAATACAAATGTAACCTGGACAATAAAGTTCTACACCTGCTAATCAACGACCACATTTTTGAGTTGATTAAAAATCATAACTTATTTAAACTTGCAGTCTCAAAAGAAAAAAGAAACAGAACAGAATGTAGAGCTAGAAATATTACTACTTGACTAGAAAAGACAAATGATTTGTATCCACCTAACATATATCTATGTAGTAGATAGCTTACTTTGTAGTTTTTTTGAGCTGCAGAATACAGTGCTGTGAATAATTATAAATGCCCCTTAAAGCTTAGTTTGTTGGAATTTTTTGTGACGTTAACACAAGGTACCACATAATTGTGAAGTGGAACAAATAAATAAACATTTTTCAATGTTTTGCACAATTAAACTCACAAAAATGTGGCATTTGTATTCAGTCCCTGTAACGCTGATACTCCAAAAAAGAATCTCTCTGTTTAAACACAGTTTTTTAATTTTTAAATTTTTTTTATAATATCCCAAGTTAAAACCATAATGTGAAATTGGCTTGCTTTTGAGCACAGTTAGTAAAATTATTTCACATGGTTTCTAATGCCTTTGACTATGGCATTTGAGTAATTACAGCCAAAATATATTTCCGTATATGCACTTAATGTTGCCCTGTAAATACTGGCTCTCCTCCACCAATGTCAACCAGGATGAAATCCTCTAACTTTGTAACACTTAGTGAACCAGAACAGCATTCTATTTTAAATCGGAGCTCCCCTGATTTTCCCTTCGGCGACTGACCATTGTCATTATGCTACACCAATATTTGCCAGCGCTGAATGGAACAGGGCTGAAATGATATAGGACAGTAGATTGGGCCGCTTATTCTGGGAGGTAACAGGGGAGATGTGGCAGAACGGGACAACAATCCATTTTTAACTGTCTAATGCTCCAGGGCTACAAGCGCCTGATTTCAATTGGCATGGACATGGATCTTCTGTCTGGACAGAAAATGATAGCATTGGATATGTAGGTTGATACCAGATCATGAGTGTTCCTTCGTATTGCTTTTTTTGCTCCAATAGATTTTCTGTGGGACTTATATCAGGGCTTTGACATGACCAACACAAAACATTTATTTTGTTGTCCTTAAAAAACTTTGTAACCAATTTGGCTGTATGATTTAAGCCATTGATCAGTTGGATGACATATTTGTGCCCAAGATCTCCTGAGATGCTGCTTCAATATTTTCACTTCATGTTAAGGTGCACCAGTCCCTCCTGCAGCTAAACATCATAACAACATGATGTTAGTCTTGGATTAGTTGTTCCTTCCTCAGTGAGCGGTCCTCGGCAAAAATAAACAAATAAAATAATAAAAAGAAATAATTTCCCCTTGTTACATTTAGAGATGCATGGATTTTTCATCTGTTCCTTCCCCCAATCGCAAGCTGGCTTTTATCTTCTGCATTAATGGCATGGTCTGCGTTGTGATTGTGGTCTGGAAAAAGAGCAGTTCTTTTATCTTTGCAGAGACAGACTCCAGGACTCAGTAATAGAATAAAGGAAAGACGCGGCTCCTGGACAACAGCATCGGCAAGGAAAGGACTCACACTTCTTATGCTTGGCATGCCATAATTTTGGACTATTTTGGATCTAAAAAATAATCTAAGGGAAATATTCCAGGATTTAGTAAATCTGTAACATGTAGAAAACACAATAGCAGAAAAAAACAACAATATAAAATAAATACAATGTAATATTTGCTCTCCATAACAGTTCATAGGACGTTGCCATAGGGAACGCTTCTACCTGCCTCTTGGAAGATTCCACAGACTCAGGAGAACTGAGTTCGTTATGTAAGAGCCTTATCAGTAGGCGGATAGCTTTGGACCGGAAGCTGCAGAAGCTCAACAGCATATTGAAGTTTTTGGTTCTGGTGGAAGTGGAAGAGCTTTGAAATCTTACATAACCCTGCGTATTCACAGAGAACCAAATATATAGCATACAATTAGTGATGACAGTGCCTGAGGGAAAGCCTCCCTCGCCTCATCTTCCAAAACCATTTCCCTCCATCATTCTTTGGTCTTCTGCTTAATTTTCTTTATCATTATTTTATAATCCAGGCGCTGGCAGCGGTGCATGACATGGGATAATGTTATCAGGGCCAGGCAGGGTGGCTCACTGATCCAACCCATTTAATTGGAAGTTGTTTCCTAGTTTACCGGCTGAAGACGGGATGGTAATGGCACCATGAATACGTTAGCAGCGCATGTACATGACAGCTGAACAAGAGGAGATGAGAGAAGAATAGGAAAGACGGAAAACAAAACGAAACAAAACTAAAATATATACAAATTTCCTATAGTAGTGATGTTTTCTCTGCTGGTTTTAGAATCAGATATATAGGGATGGATCACATAACATTCCTACAGATTTATATTTTGTTCCACCAGATAAAATTATTTAATACTTTGTCTCAGTTGGCTGTGCAGCCCGTATATAGTTGAAATGTAAACAAAGCCCTCTTTAATTAGTTTGTATGCAAAGATCAGATGTTAAGGTATAAGTAAAGGCTTTTCAATAACTTTCCCAAGTCTACTAAAGTGCTTATAGCATAAATTTTAATAATGTATCCTAATTACATTTATTGTAGCTGAAACAGTGTCAGTTTTGGTTTTTGGTCTTTCTGAAGGTCAAAGTGAAGCTTCAACCACCAGACATCAAAACAGAACTCATCTGCACATCAATTACTGGTAAATATCTGCTGTCTCTCAGTTTAAGGGACATGAATGAAAGTCATTTGTAGAGTGCCTGGGATAGAAGCCTGGCAGGTAGCCTGTCATCCTGTGTCGACACAAAACTGACAACCAGACCAAGAAGGGAAGAGGAGAGAAGGAGTAGACAAAGTTAATTCTACTTTCCTCTCTAATCAAAAAAACTTTTTAAACACTAACAATGTGAAGCTTCCAATGTTTTTGCCAGCTTTGTGAATCATGAAAGAAACATGGATGTTGCAGAAAACGCTTTGTTTTTGTTTAATTTAATACTGTACAGCCATTTAAAATATTGTATTTGTTGCATTGACTGTTAGTAAATAGTACATAAAATTACAGCATTGATCCTTCTTCTGCATAACTTCTATAGTCCTCGATATCACAGTGGATATGCATCTGGGGAGCTAATACTCTTCTGGGGAGCTTGCCAACCAAATGCTCAAAGTTTTTATAAACCACTGCCTCATCATGCTGAAAATATTCTCCTGGATTGTTGAAAGAAATTGTTCTTGGAGGATATTTTGATTGCATCTTTTTTTCATGACAGTGGTTTTGGGATAAATCTGGAGGATTCTCCTATATATGAAAAAGAGGATTCATCACACAAACTAACTTTTTGAACTTCCTGCTAAACGTCAGTTTGTCCCTGACATGTTTTGTAGAACAGTTTTTGGTGCCCTTCTTGGTCAAAAGTCCTCACTATGCATTTATATGGATTTGCATCCACCCTCTGTTGAGCAAGCTTTGCACTGATTCTTTTGTACAATCTTCAGAATGTATTTTAATATTCCTTCTTGGTTAAAATCACTTCATTTATACAAACTGCAGGCTGTAACTACTCAATAAATATTTGTATCTCTGAAATAAAAAACTTCTGTTCGTTTTACAAAATAATTCATTTACAATGCAAAAGTCACCAAAGGCTGCAGACGAATGTTGCAGACACTGGAGGATAAATTAATGATGACCTGCTAATGATGTGCCACGTTCTCAGATCTGCCAACGAGCGATCTCGCCACTCAAAAACATTATTTATTCATACGACTTCCTGCCGACAAATTATTCCCTCAGCACAGGCTGGCAAGAAAAAAAAGGAGGCTGCTCCACTGACTTTGACTTCCTTTTCTCTTTGGCCTGGGTTAATGTTGACAGATTTTCAGAGTTAGAAAACTAATTTTAGCTTACATATTTCAGACTTTAATGAAACCTAACAAGACGTTCGTGTGGCTCTGCATTTATACAACAGCATCAAAGATGAACTACGATCCTTCACAATCTATTTCCGTGCAGGATCTGATTGAATTTTTAATGCTGGCAGCCTATTTGAACTGCCTGAACATTTCCGTAATGGATGGAAACCAACTTAAATTTAGAATCTTTTATTCTTCATAACTACCATTTTTATCAACTCATTTTATGACTCTCACACGGCAACCACCGTTTTGCAGCAGGGTTGGATGAAACTGTATGCTAGATTTGACAAAGGCCCATGGATGCTCATGTAGAAAAACACCTCGACTGCGAATGCAAAGATAGTGACTAAATTCATGCGAATTTTCCCATCTCTTATTGCCCTCTTGAAATGAAAGCATTCTTTATTTTGAGAAGATGTAGTCACATCCTGAAAACCCTTTTGACCTAATCGTCATAAAACTCTCCTACGTGACAGATAACAAGCATCATGTCTGATAGTATCAAGCTTTGGTGTGTCCCTGGCTGTATGTCAAATTTCCACATAATGCCATTAGAATATGTTTGTCTTTAATTTTCACATAAATTATGTGATCCAAACCAAATTGGACATAATTTCCATTCATCCTGTTCCAAATGTATGTCCATGTAAAAAAAGAAATTTGGTCACAGAACATTCACACCATTCTGCCTGAATCACCTGAAGCACCATCACCCATAGAAAGCAGAGATATGATGTGGTTTTAACAGTTTTGTAGGACAGTGGAAGCAAACTTGATAATTTCCTCAAACAATTAAGAGAAAATGAGTTCAGTCAAAGTAAAATATATGCATAAAGAAGTGTGTAAGAAGTAGATTAAAATGGCTTTTCAGCTAAATCAGCCCCTAGCTATACATGATTTAATACCAGAGGAAAATTGGCACCCAACCTAGGTCAATTTATTTAATTAATTTATTTAAGTTTTACTGTATGAATCGTGAACACAATCTAAAGCCAATAAAATACAGAGCAAAACAGAAGAATAAAAAATGGCCAAACAATTGGGCAGAGACACATAAACATGTTCAAGTGGATAATAGGCAAAATACTAATTTACTTATGAATAGAAATGAATAAAGCGATGTGGCACAAACAGAGGGGTTTACAACTGGAACTGTAATTTGCATGAAACTCACAGAAGCTACAAAAGGCTAACAAAAAACAAAACAACGACAGTCACCGAAAAGCCAACTGGTGATGGAGTGGAACTAAACAGCTGGTGACATTTTCTGAGTGAATCCATTCAGCATGAAGACAAAAGAACCTGAAAAGACAAAAGATCATGTAACACTGCCGACACGTTCGCCTTTGACAGAAGCAGAAGCTGTTCATTTGTTGACATTTAATCATCTGCTGATATTTCCCCACCAGGTCTCATCAATAATGTCACTCATTTGCCACTCCATCACCCCTTCTTAGTTTCTTTTTATCTGCTAATCTGCAAAATTCTCAAATTTAAAAGTTAAGGTGGGATATTTCTCTTGTACGAGTTTCAGATATAATGGACACAAAGCCAATGATAAAAGTTCTTGATCCCTTAGCTTTCTGCTTCCACTGTTTCTTATCTTAGCAATTAATTAAATTCATCCACCCTACTCCATTTCATTAACGACTGGTAATCTAGCGGACCAGAAGACAGATAGGGTTTATTTTTAGTCTATAAAAAGCCACTGTGTAATTTAAATTCCATCTTCATCGCTCCAACCCAATAGCCTTCTGAATATCTTTGATGAGTGACTTGTGTAGATTTTTATTTTCAAATTAATATCTAAAGTACTTAAATTTTAAAAAGGAAAGTATTGTTCTTCATTTTGTTTAAGTTATCTTATGTTAGAAAAAAATAAAATTATTTTTCTAAATACCTTATATAAATTCATGCATCTCACTTTAGAAAAGCAAAAAAGAAAAGTTTTGTAAAACTAAAATGCTGTCAGATATGTCTGTTGTAAAAAAAAAATGGACCAATCTTCAAAAAAATTTGATTACAGTTCACATGATTAAAGATAATAACATAAATGTCAGATTTCATAACGCACTACTAGCAATCCTCATGACTCATGGGAAACAGGCTTAAAAAATAGAGCGAGGTTTGGGGTTTGATGATGATGTTTGGAAATGGAAGCATTTCTTTGTTGACTTTTGATAAAGTCCATGTATCTGCAGACCTCTCTGTCTCCTCTATTCAGGGGGATGGAGGCAGGAGAGGCAGGAAGCAGGATATATATCACCAGTGAGGCATTCACTCATTTGTCTTGCAGTCATGTGACTGAAGAAAAAGAAATACCAAAAAAAAGAAAGAGAGACAGAAGGGATAAATTAAAAGAGAAATTAGGGCAAAGGGTGCAAGTGAGATAATGGGAAAGAAGAAAGCATGTAGTGGATGTGAATGTCAGGAAGAGTAAGATAAAACTCAGAGTAAGAGAGAAAAATTATAAGGCAAAGCAGCGAAGGCACTCCAGTGCTAAATGAATCAGATTAAAGCATAAAGCTGCCAGAAGCCATCTCCCCAAATTATCTGAATTAGAGCAAAGAGAAAATATGGCTTTCCATGTCAAAAACATGGAAAGCCCCTATTCTTTGCCAGCAAATGTGAAAAATGCTCAGCCATTTTGTTTTAATACTTTAGCTGTAAAGTATAATCATTAAAAAAGTGCACCTCATTCTTGTTGAAAATGATCTGATCTTAATCACATTCTATTTCTTAAATCAGGCCTCAAGTGTACAAAAATGCCCAATATTTTCAAAGCCCAGTTGGAAAAGCTGTGCAAAACTTAATTAAACTCTTGTTTAATTAAGTGATTATCACAATGATTGCCTCCTTGAAAACAAAACATCTAGCAGTTTGCAGCTCTGAATTATACAGTTATTTGTTAAAACGACACCAAGATGGACCTCACCTTACCGTCACTGAGTCAGCCATGAGCTCTTATGCACACCAACATATTCTAGTCTTAAACGTGAGCCCATGTGTTTGACCACTAAAGCTCAGATCAAACAGAACAGTGATTACCAAAACGTCAGCAAAATGAGAACAGAATGGCTAAAAAGAGAAAATAATTAAGGTGTACCAATAGTCCAGTCATAATTAAATATTAACCTCACTGAAATGCTGTAGTAGAAACGTAAAAGAGAAAGGATATAAACCAATAAAGCTCAATGAACTGGAGAGAGAAAGTGGATCTAAATTCCTCCAGAAGAATATAGGAGACTGATGAAGTCATTCAGGAAAGTATTACTGGGAGCTTATGCTGCAAAAGTTTAACACAAGCTGTTTGATGATTGGATCTGCTTACTTTTATCACAGATAGCATTTGCACTTCATGCTTGTTTAAATGCAACTGCTGCATAGAGAAGAGTACAATAGAATATAAAGTTTGACTTCATAAGAAAGACCTTAGACCCAAGCTTTGTTTACCACCTACTGGAAAAGGATATGAATAAATAAATGTCAAAGAAAATAGACATTTTTTCTAGTATCTTTGTGGGACAGAAGTCTTAAGAGAAACAACTTGGACACTCAGCATTTTACATGCAGTTGGACGGTCTGATCTCATGTACAGGACAGATTTGGGTCAAACACAACAGGTAAAGTTACACAAACTGAGATTTAATTAAAGAAAACTATCATGTGTAGTAAATGTAAAACATGAAACCAGTTCCGTTATAGCATTTGGGTTTCAAAAATAGCCAAAAGTCCCTTTGAGTTACTACAAATTTGTGATTCAAGTCGACTACAAGAATAATATCAAACTCTTTTGTTATATAACAGCACAAAAACATAACTTTAAGTAAAAATTGCTACATACACCAAAATGACCTGGATTGAGGTCGGAAATAAAGTAAAATTTTTCAAAAGCGTCCTGAATGAGAATATAAGACATGATGTGAGGCATTCAGTGGCGACATTGTGATGTATTGCAGAAGAATATTAGCCCCGTTTGTTTCTCGCCTTAGTTGGTGTTTTTTGTCCTTTTCTGTCGATAAGTGCTCACTTCGCTGCCCCTCCTCTTCACTCCATCAGGGTTAAGAGGACTGTGGTAAGTGGCCAGAGGCATGCTGGGAGGGTGGGCGGCGAGGCTGTGTGGGCGGCGAGGTTTGTTACGCCTGCCAACTGCTCAAGTGCAGTGATGAATGCTGCTGGGAGATGGAGAGCTAAACAGACTAACAAAGCGGGAAACACTGGATTCTGCATTTTTGTCACCCGGGATTATTCCAATTATTTCATGATTATTTAATTTGGCAACACAATCCAAATACTAATCTCTTAACCCCAGAGATATGATCCTTGGGGTTTAATTTAGAGAAGTTCTTCCTTATAGTTTGGCTGTAATATAACTTTCTCAGGAGGTAGCTTGAATTGTTGACTTATTTTTCTGTTTTAGATTTTTGTTATTCATGTTATTCATGTTATTCTGGATTGGGATCTGATATTTTTCACATTTGTATCAATCCAGAATTCACGTTCCAATCTGAAAACAAAGCTCTCGGCCCTACGGCTCACTCTGGTCATTCCCCTGCAGCCTTGCCACCGTTTAGCCTCAGCCTGGCTGTCTGCTCTCCGGCAATCTGCCCCATTGCTATGAACCACTTCCACTTTCTGATCACTGGGTCCACAATCATCTTTGCCACAATAACACAAGCCTGTCAAAACTGTAAGAACATTCGATATCAATCCTCCGTTTCTATTCTGTGATCCGCCTTCCCTTATTTAATCTCCTTCCATTTCAGACGCTGCCAAAATATTGTTCCTTTTTGGATCATTCTACACCCCTTAGTTACTTTGTTATGTCTTCATTTTCACAATTTTAAGTCCAAGATTGATTCTGCATGTGGGTCAGAAAACTCCCTTCAAATATGACACAGGTAAATAACACCAATGAAATCACTATAATACATTTCCCAGAGCAGCAAACACAATTTTAACACCAGGTAAACCATGTTGGCACAGGTTTCTCATAACATACCTCAAATCATACGGCACCTAATAATAATAATAATCTAATAATATGCATTCACATTCTGGATGTATGGAGTTGAAAGTGAAACTCAGCTTTCTGATTAATTGAGCTAATGATGTTTGGTCGACTTCAAATAGTCAAAATGTCATTACCAGACGGTCAGTTAATTCTTAAAAATGAAAAAAAGAATACAAGAAGTTGACTTCATGGCAAATGTAACTCCAAATGCAGCAGAACAATAAATTTCACACCAATGATCCCAAATTCACATTGTGACAGGATGGGAAAAACTGTGACTGCAGCTGAGCCAACTTGATCGGAAAAGAAACTTCTTATCAGACTATTATTGACTAAAGCCAAACCCAGCTCTCCACTTGCTTGACTGGTTTGCTAAAAGCATTGCTCTTTTGACCATTGCTGCACCGTGTTGATACATTGTAAAAATATACATTTGTATATTATAAGCTTCTTATATCTATGTGCCTTCTTTGACATTATTCTACATGATGTCGAACACTGCAGATGGGGAAATGAACTGTCTCATTTCCTGTCACTGGCCGTCAGTGTGAGGAGCTCTGTGATAAACGCAGTGACAGAGCCGTGTTGAACAGGCGACTCAAAGGAAATCTCTAACCTCACCACTTCAAGCGGGACATGAAAAGGCTCTTCAAGGCGGCTTCCAGGTGAACCGACCTCAGCCTCTTTAACTAGGCTTTGAAGACTGCTGTGCAGGTAATTAGCAGGGTTTTCAGGATGAAGAGATTCATTAAATGCCTGACTGAACAATAAACCTTGTGCGTTTTCTGAGGGGTGACACAACATGTTGAGCTCTGGTTGAAATGTGGGGGCGGAGCTTAGTCAGAGGACACCTGTGGACAAGAGTCTCATGGAAAATTATTGTTGGGGAAAAAAGGAACTCATAACATAAAATGCTCTTTTATGTCCCTCACAAGTAATGGTAGATAATAGACACAAGGCAAGAATAAAATAAACCTGTGTGAAATAAAACAAGAGAAACAGATCAAAAACAAATTTACAAGTTGGCCAAGCTTTACGTTTGATCACTAGTTTTATCAAGATATTAAACCCAGCAAGCAACAAAAAACATTTGCCTCACAATTACTTATTTTTGTAAGAATGCTGCCTGAAAATCACTTTTATCTATTAACAAATATTCTATAATTGCTACAACATATCTTTCGGGCGCTTTCTATTTAGAACAATCTTCTCAGCAGAACCTGGCTTCCCGTTTTGTTTGTTTTTGTGCAATCAAACAAAAAGGGGAAGATTTTTCTCCTTGAAGCAGTACTTACAGACAGGAAATAAAATCAGCAGAGAAGTAAAAACAGCCGAGCAGCCTGTCTCTGCCTCACAGGCTGCTCTGTCTCCGTCTAAGTCAACTGCACCTTTGCTGAGTGACGCCAACTCGGAGATCCACAGCAACAGGTGCCAAAGGGTCATTACTGAGGCAACGGAGGCTCTTTGCATCAGCCATGGAGAGACAGGTGGAAAGAAGAAGAACTTGCACACTGCTGAGTTGAGCAGGAGAAAATGCACTGATGCAATCACACAACAGAGAGTTACTGGGAGAACATGTGATGTTTACACCAGGGCTGCATCTAAGCCTGTAAATCCCCCAAAAGTCTAAAAATATTTCTTTATTATTACAGTTTGAACATAAGTCTGAAACAAAAGAGTGAAAAAAGTGCAAATGTTTTGTTGAAATATGTCACTTGAAGTAACAGAGACGCCAGGCTCCCCGGTTCCTCACTGGACATGCAGACTAGTATACGAGCAAAATTATGAGGGAGTTCAGTCATTCCAGCGGAAAATAGAAGAGGTCAAAATCATGTCGCGTAATTCCGAGCCGCGGCCCACCAAAAGCCCATTAACTGTCTGAGTGGTCATTAAGAAGCAATAAATGTCAAATATTTTACAGTGAGTCATCTAATGGGGAAACAAAAATGAAATCTAACACAGGTGCGAGACTCATAATCAGCCAGAGGAGCGTCAGTGACTCAGTTTTTCAGAATGACTCATCGATTCGGAGTCGAGACGTTTTATGAGCTGCTGAGGGAACCTGAGCAGGTGGGAGGAGACTGACAGCTGGACGGCGAGACAAACAGAGGAACAAAGATGTGCAGAGAGACAGACGTACCTAACAGAAAGCCTGAGATATATGAGAATGAGATCCAACGCGCTGACAGAGTTACGGTTTTCACGCTCAGAGATGTCAATAAAGGAAGGGCAGGTGGGTAAATCGACTGCTTTGGAACATAAAAGAAAAACTTTGCATGTTTTGAGTCATTGTCCCTTCATTACAAGGGAAGACAAATAAAAAGGCCAAAAGCAATTCCAGTTCAGAGAAAAAGATAAATGTCATCTCTTAAATGAAGCGCACCTCAGACGTCCTGGTCCAACCTGAACTGGCTCGTGGTGATCAGGATGTAGAAATACAAAATTAATAGTGCATGAAATACTAATTTTGGATAGTAATTAATATTTCACTGTGTTTTTATATTAAAAAGCTCTTATTTTTAAGATTACTGTTGATGTACTTGTTGCTGTCTCTTGGCCAAATCCCCTTGATATCCTGGAAAAATAAAGGTTAAATAAAACAAAGTAATAATAATAATAAAAAAATATTTCTTTGTCTGTCCACCCATGTCAGGACCATTGTGTGCCCACTAAAACCCAATAACCCATAAATGCAGGCTCTCAAGGCCACTCCAGAAGGGCAGCATCACTAAAAGCAACATGTGTTGACACACAAGCAGCCTCACCAGAGCAGCTTGTATTGAGGCTTTCACACTGAAAACAACACCCTCTGAAACACAGTCATTCACAGCAAAAGAGGCAGAAATTTTCAAAATAATATGTGCAAAGCTGTCATGCTGTGAGCTGTGATGTGTATTTGTCTCGTGGTAAAAGCGACTAGAACTACACTTGCTATTGACACCGAGAAAAAGAGGAACAACAAAGGAGAGAAAATTGTGATGACATTCCGATCTTGCATTGTGGCTCATGAGAAGGAGACATTTTCTCAGACACCAGATACTCTCTTCTCCACAGTTAAGGATATCCTCCATCTATTGGCTACACAACTTTGTGTCAGAGCGTTTGTGTCAACTGTTAAAAATTCAGAAATTGTCAACTTTTGACAACTCAAAGGTGCAGGCTCCACTGAGCTCTGCTTTTGTTTTGAAAGATCATACATAAAGAAAAACCTCTCTAGCTCTCTTCCAGTTCACAATTGCACACAAGATGAGAAGCAATATCTAATTTAGCATCTTCTGAGTGTAGCTTGTGTTTAAGGAAAGAGTTAGGTCTCAGGATTTTGAATATTTTAGAACATTGCAATGAGAGCAAAGAATCTATGCATTTAAACCAGACAAGGATCATAAAATTATTAAGTAATGGCTGGATAATATAACACTATTTAAACCTTTCCACAATACTAATATTATAATAGACTGAAGCATTTGTTTTTTGTTTCTAATAACTCAGCGTGTGTGAAGTCTCACTGACACATACGACAGCACCCCATCTAATGAAGATCACACAGAGTGTTAAATAGTATAAAATCAACAGAAATTAAAAGTTATTTCCCTAAACATTAGACATCTCCTCACAAAACTTGTAATATTTAACAAGCTAAAAGTAAATTGCAAATTTTCCATTGTGGTTTGAATTTCCATTGTTCAGTTCCAATGACTGCTATTGCCAGAAATAGCAGTCAGTACTCAAGAGTTCTTTATGAAATATATTACTGGAAAGATTAAGTCCAGCTACTAATCTGAACCTAAATAAAAAATGCAGTTACTCCAGTTAAGTTTTGGGAAAATGTATCGCCCACTCTGTTCTTAGAAATATCTTTTTATCAAATGGTTCCTCGTGAAATGCGTAGATTTTCTCCAACCCCACAGCTGGAGTTAGAGAATACTGTATGTTGTGTAAAGGGACTGACTTTTTTCACTCAAATGTTATCCATATTGAATCTATTGCAGTAAATTCTAATGGGGCTCCCTATGTCTAAGAGTTTTGTTTTTTGATGTTATTTTAATTTAGTAAGATGTTGTCGTATGTCATCATGCGGTCTCAATCTGCGAGTTGTGGAGATTCCTCTCAGAAACAGTGAAAGAGCAGGATGTTAAATGCGAGCTGATGGCGGATCAGAACCGAGACGGCTCACATATGCAGAGGTCCGTGTTTGCATCAGATGGGAGCACGGAAGCCACCACACTGGGCAAACCTTTGTGCGCTGCTGTCACTCAAAACTCTCACTGCTAAGAAGAACAAAGCCATCGAAGCTGCAGCTTTATTCATTTGCTCAGCTCTGCCAGCATTTTTTCTTTGTCTTGTCATGAGAACAGCACAGAGACGCCGATGATGAAAGCATACTCTCCTCAAAACACAGCAGACAGCCCAGAGATGGAAGCGTATAATAGTTTGATTGCCGATACACGTTATTTCGGCGATTAGATTAAAAACATGCATTCTTCTCTGCTGAGTTGTCATTTAAACAAGAGTCTAACTAATTGTTAAAAAAAGACAACAAAAAAAGAAAAGTTAGATGTTGCAAATATAAGCAAATCTGTAAAGTTTGTGTTTTCTTTAGAAGAGTACAGAGACTCGATGCACTGGTTGAGTACAGAAGATCTCAGGTTTCACTATTAGCTCGACTGAATTGCCAGATCAAATCCAACATTGAGAGAAAATTACAAATCAACAAGAATGGATCAGTAAAATGTGAATTGTTTAACTGAAATAAAAACACAATCCTTTAGAGAAACACTCATCTTTGCTCTTGCCAAGGTTTGCAGGCAGAAAAACAAGGCAACTGCTGGCAGAGTGTCATGTTATATGGCTGGTTTAGTTTATCTGAGCCAAAATGTTTTGTATGAATGGCCAATTGAAACTCTTTGCTCAAACCTGCAGCGAGTAAAAAAATCCACTAAACCACATCTATACAAACAATCACATAATATATAAGCAATTATTGAGAACAAAAAATATAGACGATAGAAATGTATTACTAAATATTGCGGTTAACATTTGTTAGAACAACTTTAGTACTGGCTTTTTACAAATAATAAACACAGTCTCCAGCCCAGCTAGGACTAAATCCACATAAAGAGAATGTGCGATGCTCTATGTGGTGCTTTCATTTCCTCTCAAATGAAAACAAATAAAAAAAACTCTACTTGCTGCCAGAGAGAGATGCAGATTTCAGCTGACTGTAAAAACACATTGGTGTGTTTTTATAGTCACATTCTTTCCAGCTCTGAGAAACCTCGTGAGGGTTTTAACAGTTTATCGAAGGTGTTACCAAAACATAACAGTGGGTAAGAGAAGCATCTGCTGAACAACCCCTGAGGACAGTTACAGAGTCAAAATAAATCAAGAGCCAAGGTATTTAAGCCAACTGTAGAGGATGTTTTATAGAAATGTATGTAGAGACATTCAGTTTAGATCAATACATTACTTCTCAGTAAATATTTATTGTGCTTTCTAACAACCGTCTTGTTTATGGATTCATAAAAGTTATGCTTCTGTGGTGATAATTTGTTTTCTAAACTATAACAAGGGTTTTTAATGACTTGAGGAAATGTTCTTGACAACCAAGCCCGAGAAATGAAGAGCAAATCAAAATCTGTTTCTTTAATCCAAGTATGGGAAAAAAACAATTCAGCTTCAGTTATTTCTGTTTGTTTGAGCTCTTTTCAATTCATTTTAGCTGTTTCCATGCGTACACAAAACATTCAGTGATTCATTTTAGACTTTATTTAATAATCTCATCTGATCGCATCTGGTTCGAGCAGCAGATCGGAGAGCCAAACACAATTGTACAGAAACAAAGATGACTAGAGACAAAAAGACAAACAGGGTTGAAAGAAAAATCTAATATTTTGATTAAATCAAGATCTTAAACTAAACAGTGCTCTATTCTTTGAATTTCATGACAACTGTTGTTTGTGTGATGCAATTGAATTTATTGCTGTGTAGACAGAGAAATGAACAAATAAATAAAAAAGTTTATTTTAGCTAAGCAAAAAAAAAAAGAAAAAGAAAAAAAGAGACAGATGTAAGTAATTAAAGTAAATAAACGTCTCATTTTTGTGTTTCTTATATTTTTTTCAGCGCTGCAGAGTGAGTTACTATGGCTCAGGTCTCTCCATGTGATTGGCTGTTTCTCACCCATTTCCACACACCTCCCATCAAACAGGATTTGTTGTAGATGCGCGCGCACATGTGGCACGCACACGCATACCCATTGATTGCAAATGGTATTTCCTTGGAGCCCAAACAACACCGACCAGTGTGGCGGCCCCCTCTCAGCTCCGGGAGGAATTACATAAAGCTAATCAATGCTGTGGCTGCTATAAATAATTCAGACTCTCCATCATCCATCAGCAGCCGAGGTGCTGGCTGCTGGTGAAGGCGCTGCGGAGGACCCGAGCCGGCCTCCCGCCTCCCCGCCTCCCGCCTCCTGCTTCCTCCCCATCAATGTTTTATTTTTTTTTTAAGTGGGGAAAAACCACCCTGTCTCATCACGTACTCTCATCCAGGCGGTATGGCGGCAGGATCCGCCTCTTCACCTGGACGGAGGGAGAAGACGCAGGTGGGTGACGGAGGAGGGAGTATAATCATCCGCGGTTTGTGCAGAACTAACCCAAACCGCCGCGGTTTCGGAGCGCGCGCTGCTTCCTGGGTTTTACAGCAGCGCGAGGCGGTTACCTGCAGCTCGCCAAAGCCGCGCGAACACGCGTCTCTGCACCGTCACACCACCGACAGCAGTAGCAGTGATATTTCAGATAAAAACCCCTCACCTCCCTAAAAAAAATCATACGAGCTGCAACAGAGGAGCAGCTCATGAGAGAAAGAAGCAAAACCACCAAGCGAGCCAACCCCGCAGCCCCTCCCAGGATATTTTCTCTGCGCACGGTGCGTTTGGTTTTACTGACCTGATGCGTCTGGAGAGGGCGAGGCGGACGAAAGGGATCCCGGCGAGTCTGCAGCCAAGCCTCGGTGTGATGCCCGTCCTTTATCCCGTCTCTCTCTCCACCACCAACACCCCCCTCCTGCGCACTATTACCTCACAGCCTCCTCTCGGCTCCTCCAAGACGGGAGAGAGAGCATATGGCAGCTCGGTCTGAATGAGAAAACAGTTTTGTTGTACACATGCAGGTGCGTCTCAACGCACAATAATGTAATCAAAAAAGTTCATGTTTTTTCAGTGATTCGATTTAAAAGACTCTGTAGTGGTTGGTTATAATTAGTTATGTTATTCGCCACCCAGGGCGACATGTGTTAAAGGGGCGTCACAATGATGACTATGAAGAAGGCTTCAGTCAGCTGGTATCTCTTATTCCCAAGTTTCTTCTGCAAGTATTAGATGCCATTTTGTGAAAAAAAAACTATGCTGGAATAATTTATTACTGCTGATTTAGACTCAGCACAAGATTAAAAGTAACAGTTTTTACAGAATCTTGACCAAACTTCTTATTTGATCTTTAGTTATAAACCTGAAATACTCAGAGTGGAAAAACTTAAACAAAACATATGATACACTAAACATGCAATGTGTAAAGTAAGGTAAGTTAAGGTAAAACTTGATTAATCCCATAGGGAAATTGAGGTTGTCTGTTGCTTCCACATTAATTCACATCCACACAGCATTAAAAATCGTACAACTGGGAACATCTATACACAATATACATACATCAAAAAGTGGTCTAGTAAAGGAGCTTAAATATTAAGCTTAAGTATTAAGTACATCAAAGTTTTTCTTAGTAAATATATTCTGTAACCTCTACTCGTTCAATGACCGCTAGAGATAGACAATGGACATAAAGATGCCTAATGATGTCCACAACAATATTCTGAATAATTTTTATTTTTTATGTGACCTTGCTAGTACAACTAATAAAAATTTTGATCATTAGCTTATTGCGTTAAATCCAAGTTTTATAAAAAAGTGGGTTTTTTTTCAATAAAAGTTATGACTGTATAACAGAGTGTGTCTGTTATGGGTTTGCTAAACGATGCTCCAAACTGTCTATGAGAAGAAGCTGAAATGCTCACAGATGTTAGCTATAAAACACATTGAAGTTTACTACTGGTTTATTACGGGTTTTACAAGCCGTGCTGTTGTTTAGAGGAACTCGCTTCACTAACTTCTATGTTAGAAAGACATTTGTTGGCCATAAAACATCCCTGGAGTCATTACTGGAGTGTCAAAACCTGATGGCCACCTGAGTTATTGGAAGTGAACGCAGCTATAGAAGAAGAAAACGTACATCTACAGTTCTACTGAGTTTATAATTCAATAAAAGCAGCAGAACATGAGCCAAAAGTTGAGGGAGAGCAGATGCTCGGGGAGCAGACGGCGCTTTACTGCTTCATAAATAAAAAGTTGTGCCGCCGCTGCATTAAGGTGTCAACAGCTTTCAGAGCGCGGCTGGAGGCTGCTGACGTAAAGCCTACAGGAACACTAATGCACTCATTGTTAAAGTGTCATTACCAGCCTCATTTATCATCGGACAAACACACAGACGCACAGACGCTAAGCAAACAGACAGGACAGGTGCTGTGTGCTGCACATCACTCCACCAACAAGGCTGAATGAAAAACAACCCCAGAGCAAGGTTTGCAGGTAAACCCATGATCTGAGAGCTAAGATGAAAAAACCCCCATTAAGTTCATTGTTTGTCAAGTGTGAAGGTTGAGATATAACTTCACTGACAGTCAGGCTCTAGATTAATTTTAAGGTTTTAAAGATGATCACAGACTGCATGGAATCCATCAGACACGGCCATTAGAGGTGACATGATGCTGTGACAAATCCCATTCTCCACAGTCAAGGTGGCAATGTTTCCTGAAAAAACTACCTCCATATGCTTGAACTTTCTTGCACATTTTGTTGCATTATAAACACGGTTTATGGTTTAACTTGGATGTATTGACTTCTTTAATTACAGCTTTCTGTTTTATAGCCCAAGCAACAAGGCAGACAGATCAGGAAGCAAGGTGTGGAGGAGTTAAAAGCAGGGTTGCGTTATAAAATGATATCACAAGCTGTAAATATGCCACAGAGCTCTGTTCTACCCAGCATCTCAAAATGGAAAGAGTATGGCACAACCGCAAATCAGGACATGACTGTTTACCTAAACTGACAGACAAGAAAAGGAGTGCATTATTCAGAGACACAGTTAGCTCTGAAGGAGCTGGAGACGTTCAGTGGATGTGGGAGGATCTGTCGGTGGATGAAAGCCATTGGAAGTCGTGTTTGTGGATTGCTGTTTGCCATAAGCCACGTAGGTGACATATCAACCATGTGGAAGAAGATATTCTGGCCACATACAACCAAAATTTAACTTCTGACCAACATAAAAATGTTGTGTGTGAGGCAAAGTTCGTTTGATTAAACGTGGTGGTGGCAGCGTCATGCTGTGGCCACAATGTTGGAAAGATGGATGGAGCTGAACATGAGGTCTTCCAAACGCCTCAAATCTCTAAACATACAGACAGAGCTAGAATTGGTTTGTTTAATTTAGAGCATATTCATCCATTAGAATGGCCTAGTCAAATTCCACACCTGCATCTTATTGAGAGCCGGCAGAAAAACTGTTCAGATGCTCCATATCCAGGCTAGTTATTTTGTAACTGGAACACATTTTACTCTGTGGATGTGCAAAGTTGGTTGTGATGTATCTAGAAGGCTTACAGCTGTGATTAGAGCAGAAGATTTTTCAAAGATTTGACTCAGAGGGAAACACAAATAGTCACAAAATATTTCAAGGTTTAATCAGTAAACTTTTCATGACACCGATTCTCAGGGCCTGGATTTGAGCACTAGTTGGTGAACCTTTGAGGAAAACCAGACATCAGCAGTGAACCTGTCAAAGTTTGAATCATGAGTCACAAGTCAACACAGGAATAAACAGATGTGAGGACGTAACTGCATTAACCAGCTTTAAATAGCAATGTCCTGCCAGAGAAAAGATGCAAATTAATGTGCTTTGGGACTATTGGTGTCCTGACAACATGTATGTCGTCTGGCATGTCGTCATGCATGTCGTCTGGACACCAAAACAAAAAAAAAAACACCTTCACAGAAAAGTGTTAATTAAACTCTCCTAAAAAAATGCATACAAGTTTATGGTTGTAGCATAAAAAAATGTGGAAAAAGTTCAAGGGGTGTGAATGTCTTTACAAGGGACTGTAATTTGTATTGGTGTAAACTCAGCTTTACAGCTGTCTGCTGGATTGAAAACCTTAGAGAGGAAAAAAAGCCCACAAATTTAATTGCTGCCACTGTTTTCTATGAATAAAATTACTCTCACAGAGCACAAGCTGTTTGCTCGTTGGGCAGATGTCACTTAAGAAACTTGTGAAGTTCAATCTTGGCGAATAATTCATTCGTGGGGTTGGGGGAGAAGGGAGGAATAAAATCCTGTGTGTATTCTCTGCTTACTCTGTTCTGCTGTTGACGGCAACAAAAAATAAATTTCATGCTTTAAAATAATCAGGGGTTTAAAATTAAAAGGCAGCTACTTCTAAGACTTCAACATTTATAAGTTTTACAAAAAAAATAATTATGGAACAGAGTCACCTTTGAGCAAAAGCAGAGAAATATATCCAGTGAATACCCAGTATGAAGCTCCTTTTGTGAAACAGTTAAAGGGGTCGTATTATATATTTTCCAGCCACATAGTGCCATTTTACAGCACAATCAAGTAACTATGTTGCCTTCAGTTGCTGTATATATCAAACATGACTTAAAATAAATTTGACTTTCCAGTTTAACTCTTAGAAATTGGGTTTCTGTCTCTTTAAGAAGCTCTTGGTCTTTCCGACATGCCGCCTTAAGCATGTCATCAGAACAATGTTTCTCCATGAAGCCCTTTACAGCATTCTTACGAGCGTTGGACTCATAAGTAGTTTGTTTAATAAGCTCAGCAGACTCACACTTCCACCAGGTGTTTACTAATTGCTGCTCATTGTTACAGTATGCTGTCTACTTTTATAGGTCAGTTCAATCTATTTTATTAATTAGAAGCTGTGCAAACTCATCTCCTTACCAAACTTTGTGGCTTATTCTAGCTAAGCAGCCCAATAACGCTTGCTTTTCTTTTCCATCTTTGCAAAGTTGCAGTTTACTCTTCTATTTCTCCCTTATCTTCTCTAACAGTTGCCTCTTGGCTCCCTTCTAACAGCATGCCTATGTGCTCACTTCTACTTTGTCGTTTCCCTTCTCTGCTAAAGTTTCTTACAAGTCATTTTTTAATCTCGTTTCTCTCATCTTTTTTACACCCTCCTATCTGTAAAAGCATAAATTAGTTGTTGAAAGAAATCTGCGCCCTGCTAGATGAGATCTTAGTCCACTCGATTGATTGCAGTTTTGGTCAATTTGCATTTCTTGAGTCTAGTTCTGTGAAAGTCACTCGCAGCTTTTCTCGCTTTTCTTCTGATAATAAAGTCGGTAGGCAAAAATAAACACTTAAGAACATTATTAGAGAGTTTCAGAAGAAAGTAAAGGTTGATCCGGAACTGAAAACCTGTTATCAACTTAACTATCCCTCACTGACACAGTTTCTATATTTGCTTCCATTCTTTTAGATCGGATTCCTCCTCCCTTTTTTGTACCGTCGAGGCGTACAGCCCTGATTAGTCCATTAGTCACAGAAAGGAGTATAGTTTATCATCAGTGAATGAGCCATCGCTCCTGCCCCTGAAAACGATCCATCACTGTTGTTAGTCACCTCAGTAGTTAGAAGCAGATTGGAGGAGAAAACATGAGATTAATAGCAACAACATGACTCTCATTACAGCAGCCCAAAGGGAGAAAGTGGAAGGGCAGCGGCTGCAGCAAACAATCTCGGTACAACATCAGGTTATTAATAAGACAGATTTCTCATGGACTCTGGAAATTCTTGAACATGACTAAATTCAACATTCAGAAACCGGGAAGTAGCCTCCGTTTTTGATTTCTTAGTTGCTATTTAACAAATTTCATGTTGCATTTGTATATATGCTGTTTGAAGGAGCTTTTATATCACCATCTTCGAATACACCTTTATCTAACAATTTTTTGACAAAAATTTATTTTGACCTCATATTATAGCTGGCAAAAAACATTCATCACTGTTTTTATGAGAAATTCTGATCTATATATTTCTTTATCCCAGAAACTGGCAAAAAACGACCAAGAATTAGTTCACTTTTTGCTTCAGGTTTTTCAAACTGACAATCTAACACACATTTTCTTAGTATCTAGTAAAATATTGTCTTGGAAACCGGTGTAACCGAGCCATGTTTATTTGACCGCCTTCTTTACACACAACACAGCCTCACAACAAGAAGATTCAGGAAGAGAGAGTAAAAGTCTAAAATGTCAGCCTTTAACATGTTGATCTGATCTGTAACTTTGTGCCCACTCTGCCGCCACTCGTCTCCTCCTGGGAGTTAACGCTTGTGCAGCTCGGAGCTTCTTGTCTTTATCCGGAGCATTTGGCGGAGCAAGCAGAGTGTAGCTGCTGTCAGCAGTTCGCTGCCTCTCCTCAGAGGAAAGCCTGACTTCTGCACTTCCAGTTAATGCATTAATCTGCATCCTGCTGCTTATTCCCTCAAGGTCAAGACCACAAATTGGAAACCAGAATAGACCTTGTTGTAGTCTGAGATAAACTCTGGGGCTACAGCTTTAATCATCCATGCAGGGTTTGTTGAAGAGAGCCACTGTTTTGTTTTGTTTTTTAACATTTATCCACAGCCTAATTTCTACCAACATGCATTTCATTGACACTGTCGGATATGTTCCCTGAAAGCAGGGAAACTTTGAGAAATGATAAATTCCCATTAGGGTACAGCTGGAGTACAGTCTGCATCATGAGACTGAGAAGATCGTGACATCCTTGATAAACATGCCGTACAAATGGGATGAAGTCTAAGTTAATACAATGCCGGTGTTTACTTAAAATGCTTGGAAAGTTTTTTATTAGTAGGGTCCAGTTCCTTTCCCCAGGAGGTCAGAGTCCAGCGTCGTTTACACATTTCATTGGTTCAACACAGGTTATTAAGGACAGCTTTTTAAAAAAAAGGGATAACAGAAGAGCTCTGATGTAGGGAGGAGGGAATGCAACCAATGGCAACCATTTAAATGTGCAGTGCACTGCCCTCCATTAAAAACTATTAATAACCACCATTTCAGACTGAATCATCCTCTTCATAAATCACAAAAAAAGGAGTAGTTCTAAATTTAATTCAACTGGAAGTGTGATAAACAAAGATGAAGAGGGACCGAAGTTTATCTTAGCAACACACACAGTGATGAGGATGAATAGGGATGGAAAAATCTCTCCAAACGTCAGTGTCAGATCCGCGACAATAAGGGATATTATTGGGTTGCTAAGTCTCCGTAACAACCATCAGACGACATCTCAAATGTAAACATGGGGAGTTTGTGAAACTCTTCTGAGACTTATGAATGTGTGCTTTAGACAGATAAGACCAAGACATAATTTTTTCAGAAACAAGCGCATCATGGGAGTCTTTTGTGAAACAAAGAATGGATTCTGTCAGAAGCTCCTGACACCTAATGTTAAATATGGTGGAAGGTGTGTGGAGCTCTGGGCTTGTTTCTCTTCAAAAGACTCAGAGAATCTTTTTGAAATGTATGGCATGATGAACTGATTCAAATATTGGAATGCTTTACAAGAAAATTTGTGGAGCAAATCCAAAAAGACAAAAAAAAACTTAGTTTAGTGTCATCTGAGGTCCCAGATGCAGATCCAATAGAAAACTTGTGAGGTGAACTGAAGAGATGATAATACAGAAGATGAGTCTTATGTTCTTTATCTGTGTGCTTCGGCCTTATGAAGTCCTACAACAGAAGACAAGTGCTGGAAAATTTGGGCTGCACACAGTACTGAGTACTGAGTATTAATACTTTTGTAAAAATGTGTCAGTGGTGGATAATTACACTTTTAAAAAATCTATATTTAACCCCCCCCAAATAAAAAAGGATTTATCCAGCAAGAATTTTCAATGAATGTTTTACAAAAACCTTTTGACTTACTTTAACAATAACTAAAAGAAAAAAGTAAATAACCTAAACCTTTAACTTCAAACACCAGTTGGGCCTTTTTTCCTCACCTCATCGAATCTCAAAAATCTAATTTTCAAGTACTGAGCACCTCTGAAGTTTTGTGAACCAAGATTAGATTTCAGGTTCGTCTTTCACCATTAATGGATGAGAGCAACAATTATCAAGGCAGCCGCTAGATTAGATTGGGAACACAATGAACCGTAACCACAAAGAAATTGTGAAAGTAGTTCATTTATTTTAATGCTGCAACTCCTCCGATATGCAATTAGACTCCACTTCAGCTGAATTGAGGCTGAAAAACTGCAGAAAGCAGCTATTTTATCTTCCTGGAGAGCAGCTTAAGTAAACGATCCACAGTTTTAAACAGACAGGAATTAAATCACAGTTTACATGTCGATTGACTTATCATAAAATATAAAGTACTTCCTTTAAACACTTGAAATTAAACACATGTTTGGAAGAATAACTGATATCACAGGTTCATGTTGCACCAAACTTTAAGATCAATCAAAAGGCCTCCGGTCAGCAATTATCCACAACAGCGGAAGTGCCCTTTAACCGATCTGGAGTCTAATTAGTTTTGACTGAAACAAATGGACGGGTGGGTCTGATTATCTGTCTGCACGCAGCTGCCCTTCCTCAACCCACACACTCACACACGCACACACACACACACACACACACACACACACACACACACACACACACACACACACACACACACACACACACACACA
>CAEGAF010013251.1:0-84817 GCA_903067075.1 Micropoecilia bifurca
CACACACACACACACACACACACACACACACACACACACACACACACACACACACACACACACACACACACACACTCATTATTTAAAACACATGCACATGTAAACACGCTCGTACAGTAAACTACCAGCACCAGGCGTCCAGGGTCTAATATAACAAGAATAACAATAATAATATCTCCTCCAGGCTGGTTTAGGGGCATTAGAGGAGAGGCAGAGAGAGGGAGAGAAAAGGCCCGGTCTGATCCCGTCCCGGGCTGGAAACGTGGCTGAGCTGGGGGAGATTATTTTTTTTTGGAATGCAACAGACATTGTGAGATCCCCCTCCACTCCACTCCACTCCTCTTCCCTTGCTCCCCTCCCCCAACGCCCAGCTGCAGCTGCGCTCCTATTTGGCCTCCCAACTCGGACAGGTATTTATTGCTCTCTTCATCACACAGGTTGCCTTACGGTTGTGTGGTCCCTGGGGCAAAAAGGATTGGAATAAGCATGATACATACATCTAATCTCACTCTCGCTCCCTGCCTCCCCCCAACAACAACAACCCAGATACCTTTAAATATCTCCCACTCTGTTGGATATCTTTAGTAAAGCTGTGCAAACATAGGAAAAAAAAAAATATATATATATATATATCGAAAGGTGCTCACATATGTCTTCTTCGTACTCTTTGTCTCTCTTGCTCCCTGCCATTCCTTTAACCTGCGGTCGGTTAAGTGCTACCCGCGCCTTGTCGTACAAGGACAGACTCCGAAAAAACTGCACATAGTTAAGCACATTCATTCATTCGTTCATTCATTCATTCATTGCTCTAATCCTCTGGGCAGGAACTGTACATGTCAAGTTTTACGTTTAGGACAAATAGGTGACTTAATTGTTGTTTTGTCTTTTTTTGTTTGTTTGTTTTCTTTTTTTTTGTGTGTGTGTGTGTGTGTGTGTTTGCCATTGAACATTCACACGGCTTCGTTTCTTTCACCCAACTGTGTCTGAGAAATATAACATCGAGCCTAAAAAGGAAAAAAAAACATAAGTAAGTACACCTCAGCAAGAGGGGGGCCAACGCCATATCTCTGCCTGCTATATACACACGTATACAATTATAAAGTGTCGAGTACCCAAAGAACAACAACAACAAAAAAACAGAATTAAGACAATCAAATATCAAAAGGGCAAAGGAAACGCTGACGTTGCAGGGCTGTGAGGGACAAGAGGCAATGTAGTAAAGCCAACAGATACGTTGAGAACGGTAGTGCTTGGAAAACACAGACCCTCCACCCCTCGCACTTCCCTCGTCCTGCAAGCGGCGAGCCCCCCCATTAAAGTGGATTCGACTCAAGTTCAACTTTTCAATAAGACAAACCACTGATTACAAAAAAAAAATCTCTCTTTTTTTTTTAGAGTAATTAACACTTCAATCAACCCATCGCCTGATTCTTTCTGGAACATTTAGACGGAAAAATATAAAGAATCTTGCATCAAAACGTTGGTGAGTTTTTCTTGCATATACCATATTGTGGAAATTTTGTTTCTATGGTAACTGTACATCTCAGAGCTGTAAAAGAATAGGAAGAAAAAAATAAAGGAGTTGTTGCTGGGAGGATTTGTCCTCGCTTCACTCGTACAGCAGCCAGAAGGTGCGTGACAGTCACCTTTCTTAGAGCTTGAAGGCTGTGAGGACAAAACCGATAAAAATTTAAATCAACTGCATAGTTGCTCGGAGTTTCTTTGTCTCGATCATATACTTGCCTAACTGCATATGCTGGTGTAAAAAAAAAAAAGAAAAAAGAAAAAACTGTCTAATAAGACAGAGAAAGAAATGGCCCAGAAAGTGGACATCTTGGGTGGATGATTTGAAGCGTTCTTTTCTCTTTAACAAATAAACCAACTGAAGTGCTTGCAAGTCTATTCCAAGTCCTAAAATAAAAGGAGAAAGAAATATAAAGATTCAATTTCTGTGACACCCTGATTTGGTTTATAGAGGAATAGTTAGTTGTTTTGTCTTTTTAAATTGCCTTTGCATGTTTATGCTCTCCTCTGTCCACTGGCCTGTCTCACAGGCTGTGAGGATGACTTGTGGCGTCCAGCAGTGTCCTTGTGGTCCCCTCCCTGCGCCCCCCCAGACCCCCCCCTGCAGTCTCAGGGTCCCGCCTCCACTGCTAGCTCCTGCAGCCGAGGACTGTGTGTGTGCACCTCGACAGCAGCCTCCACCTCCGCTGCAGAGGACGCCTCGGAGCGCCGCCGGCCCCTGGCGGTGCGAGGCTGGGGCCCAGTTTCGGGGCTGGGGCTCAGGAGGCCCGGCGGGGCCTCCAGGAGCCCCGGCTCTCTCACCCGAGGTTTTCTGCCCCGGCGGGAGGGGATGCCGTTGCAGCCGTCCTTCTTAAGGTGGCGGTGCAGGTGGTCCGAGCGCACAAAAGTCTTAAAGCAGCTTGAGCACTGGTAGGGGCGGAGACCGGTGTGGACACGCATGTGGTTCTTCAGGTCGTAGTTGTGAGCGAAGGCGGCTCCACATTGTGTACACAGGTAAGGCTTCTCTCCTGTATGCTTTCGCATGTGAACCTTGAGCTTGTCCTGCCTGAGAGGGGAGAAAGACAAACACGGCTTAAGAACACACAAAGAAAACGTCTAACTCTCAAAACAAACAGCTCACTTTTGTCTGGATGTGCTCCGTCGCCGGTGCCAGCTTCACTAATTAGGCTGCGCGCAAATATGTAATTATCTTTAAATTTATTACAGAGTTTCACACTTGCAGGAATCAAGTTAATGCGCTTTAGATGATTTCATTCTGCTTTAATTGTCGCGTCTTGGCTCTCCTCCCGGTCTATGAGGGTTGTAAGTCCAGCTGAGGGGAGGTCATAAACTTCACATTTTTATCTGTGTGACGGCACACAAGAGCGCGATTGCACACTGACACGAAGGCTCAGTGTTCACCGTGTCAGCTGGCATTTTGTTTTTATTGCTCCTGTTAACCCTAATTTGAGGTCACACCAACAGGAAGATCTGCGTGAAGAATTTAGCATCCTCTGCGAATCTGTTCTAGGGGAAACTGTATTGTTTACAATGTTGCAGATTTGAATACAACAAACTACAGGACTGGGAAAAAGAAGGTTAGTGAATCCCCATGAGGGCTTTTTAAATTAAATTTTGTGCAAGTGAGGAGTCATCCTAACTAAATAACCGAAATAACCGATAATTATACATATATATATATATCTATATAAAATATAGATATATATATATATATAATTATAAAGCTATACTTTTGATTCCAACCAACTTGTAATAGGAAATTTTATAACTTAACAGCACAGATCAGTGACCTTCTAGTCAGGAAAGCAATATTCCTCTCTTTTTTCCCCCATCAGTGAAGCCACCGTATCACTTTACCTAAGAGGTACGAGGTGGTGTCGACAAGTCTCCCTTTAAAATGTGGAAGTTGTAAACAAGCAAGGAACATTCAAAGTCAGATTTATTAGTTTTGTATCTTCCTTCTGTCTTTCTCTACTGCTTTCCTGACTGAAAACTGAAAAAAGAATAGAAAAACCTTTAAAACGTAAACTGCATTTTCTCTGAGCTACACGATGCTAACAAAAATTGCTTAATTATGCAATGACAACAGTCAGGAGAACCCTGTTATCCTGACTGTGTTCTTCCATCACTCTGTCAGCTTCAGCATTTCAGCCACCTAAAACAAACAAGCGTGGGCATCAAGAGCACTAAAAGTTTATCCAACAGGCTAAATCTATTTCAGGCATGAAGTGTATCCATGCATGGCACATGAACAATCCTACCAAAGACTGTATCCAACCAGTCCTTTGTGATTATGATATTACAATAACTATTTCTAAGTGGCATATTGTGCAACTCTAAACCAGACATATCTGCATTTCCTTCAGGCTACAAGAGAGTGAAATATTTCGCAGATAACAGGAAGGCTGAATAGAAGCGAAGCTGCTCTGTTATATCCTTTTGTGTTTGAAACCCACCAGTCGGGGCGCATTTCAGATTCAACGTGATTAATATTTTCTGGACAGTTCACACACACGCAGAAAGCTGTTTAAAGTTAGTAAAGCTAACTGCGCTAATCGCTAATGGAAGATGTTAAACATAGTTTCGAACGTCACCCCGTTATTAATGGTTTTGTCTTAAAATGTTAGCAAAGCCTTGTTTTACAGAAACTGCTGCCTCGCACAGAAAGTTGCCCGTTTCTTCTCATGTAAATGTGTAACGTCAACAGGTGTAAAGTGTGATGTCTTTTTATAATAAACAGAGAAACTAAAATGAACAAAAACTGCTTTTGGCTTGTCAAACCTCGGATTTAAAATCCGTCACAGTATTTTTATCAGTACATCTCTATTTCTGCAGATTCAAAGTAATCTAATAACATTTCGAAACATGTCTTACTTTGCTGCTCCTTTGACTTATCAGGCTGACTTGGCCTTCATCTGACTCTTGTCCTTCGTTCCCCCCTTTAGCCGTTGCTGTCTCCCTCTACCTCCCAAGCACTTAAATCGTCTAACCTTCCTACACTTAGGGCTCCTAGTCAAATAAGAGCTGCATAAGCTCCAAATGAGCACGCCTACATACACAGTGCAAACGTCATTTAAGTTAGAATATCAGATGTCATACAACCAAACGAGTAAGCCCACTGCAACCTTTGCAGATCTGTGAGCCAAACATCAAAACTTTAACAAATGAGGGTGATGAGGAAAAGACACATATCAGAGCACATACATGCAGGCCACAGCAAAGTAGCCACTGACAGACGTAAATTATTTAGAGGATAGGAGTGATTTATTACAGAGCGAGGAAAACCCTTAACCCTGATCAAACAGGATTAAGATTACAATGCCGCCCCTTTCCACTGGTGGTCAAATTTAGCTGGAGGATAAATTAAGAATGGTCTTCCTCGTGCTCAGAGGGGTTCTGGATATTTTCAGACAGCAGTGTCTATTTTCACTAATTGATTCATTAAAGTAATCATTTCATGGAAAAGGCAAGCCTTCCTGACATGAAAACACTTCCCACATATCTCCCCTCCTGTAGATAAGCCACGTCTATCTGTTTTCTAAGGGACACGTAGCAGGTTTTATTTGAGAGGTGAAGGAGTGATAGAGAGCAAGGGGAGGGGGTTGTGTAAATACTCTGCTGCGGGCAATAAGAAGCATAACAGCAGATCAAAAGTTCACATTACTGTACTGGAGCCAGAGCACTATCCGGTGCCTGCAACCCCCCACCCCTGTATCAGAATACAGTCCTTTATGGCCCCTTTTCACAAGATAACACATTGATGGCACAGCCTTCTTTTATAGGACCCCTATGCTAAAATTCCAGGACTTTGCCATGAAGGCTGCCACCATAAAACTGACCTTTATAACACTCCCCTCCCTCACAGCATGGGGACGTTGGGAGGAAATCTGTTTAGTATCCTGCCAATCCACGATCACGGTAAACATTTGGACACAGACTGCACTGCCTAATGCAAAGCTAAGGTTGTTAGCGCTAATTCTCCAGCTCCTGGCTTTGTGGTGTTTCCCTCCGCTGGGCCGTTTGTCCAAGACTATTAGCACATGTGACATGAGGTAGTCCCTTCATTAAATGGGCTTACCTGGTAAAGCGCACTTTGCAGATGGCGCATTCATAGGGTTTCTCTCCCGTGTGCGTTCTGATATGGCGGGGTAGCTTGCCTGCACCTTGAATGACCTTCGAGCATATGGGGCACTTCTGGAAGGCCTTAGAGCGCATCTTTCTTTCTCCTCCACCTCCTCCGGTGCCGTTCCCTCTCTCCTCCACCGCCCTCTCTCCCCCCGCCGTGTGTTGGCCCGCGCTGCCTCGTGACATCCACAGCGACGGCGGCACGCCATGCACGAGCGATGCGGAAGCTGCGTCTTCGTGCTGCGTGCTGCTGAAATAATTCAAGTAAAATTCCATGTCAGGATCGTCCCCATCTCCCTGCTCCTCCCCGTCCGCACGCTTCTTCTGCCTCTCGATGGAGTCCATCATTTGTTGCAGGAGGGCGCTGGCCGAGCCCCTATCCCTCGCCATCGCCTCCCGGCAGCTGTCCTCCACCTCCGCCTCCTGCCGAGACTCAGGCGGGAGGTAGAAGTGGCCGTTCTGCAAGGGAGGGTAGTAGGATGATCCCGGGTTCACTCCGTTGCCCTGAACTGCTTCCCTGTCTTCATCTTCCTCTTCATCCTCGTCTTCCTCCTCTGGTTCTTGCGCTTGGGGCTGTGACAAGGCTAGGGCCAGCGGGGAGTAGTACTCACCGGGGCCCGCAGGAGCCCCGTTGCTGGGGATGCTCCCGTTGCCATGGTTAAAGTGCAGGTGTGTGGGCAGTTCCCTGAGCTCTGGCGTGCTGCAGCTGCTGCTCCAGTGCGCCCCTCTCTGGAAGTACTCCAGGTACTCCCTGGCCCGAATTCGGTTCCCCTGCTCCTTGACTCCTCTGCATTTCCCCTCTTCGTCTTCATCTCTTCGCTCACTGCCCGCCTGTGGAAACAGGGAAGGAAATGAAAGGCAGTGAAGGGAAAATTCGCAAAAGCACCGGCGAGAGCTAACTGTAAACACAGCTGGAGAGCTCAGAAGACACTTTGGTGTCCTAAAAATTATAGCAACTTAGCTTAGTAGGGTTGGCTAAGGTAGACAGGCCAAAATGAAAACTTTTACATCTTGCAGAATATTTCAGCTTTTTATGAAATGCAAGAAATAATAGACAGAAAAACAAAGTCAGTGAGGGAACAACAGTGATGCTAAAAGCTGCTACAGGGACAAAAATCTTGAGATGCCCAGAGAAATTAGGCAATTTTCAACTTGACAGGGTGACCATAGATTTTCAGTGTTTCAAAAATCTCATCCTTTTCTAACCAGTGAATGCACCATACCAAAGGACTACCAGGTAACGCTAAAATCTCCTTAGTGTGAAAGTTGTTGCTGAGAAAGGAGGACTCAAAGTTGGCTCTGTTTCTTATCAGTCAGCTGTTCGAAGAAAGTTCTTTAAAAGAACTTCAACTTTCAACTGAGGAATGTTGACAGACTGGAAAATCAGAGAGCAGGTGCTTTGGTGGCTGGAGGTTCATTTTGTTGCTTTGAACATTTTGAATCAGACCTTTTGGAGTTCTGGTTTTGTTCCCAAATCAAGCCATCAAACATCAGTTTCCCCCAGCCTCAGGGAGACATTTTGTTGACTACATGATTTATTAAGAACCAACTTTCACAGAAAGTAAGAAAAATTAAAGTATTACCTCAACATTGCTCTGTTTTATCTGTATTTAAACAGAAACCCTGTTCATTATGGAAGATGCTTGGTTTGGGAATGTTGGTAGTCATTTCCAAACCCAGAAGTTAAAATAATGATCTGGACTCTCTAAGTAATACACAAACAGTCTGCTGTTTACATTTGCTATTGTTAACCTCTCAAACCTCACCAATTGCTGATAAAAAAAAAAGCTTAACTACGCTTTTCAACCTCCTCATTTATTTTTGTCTTTATTTTAAAGAAGCAAAACCTGGTTTTACAGAAACCGATATTTCCCACGCTGCTCGACGCCCACCTTTTCTCCTTTTTTAAATTATTGGTGAAATAAGCAAGAAGCTAGAAATAAATACTTTGACGGCTGAAAACTACAAATCTCGAAGAACAATCTGAGCAGTCTGAAATCTGCATAAATCGAGACTTTATAAAAGCAAATATCTGACCAACAACCGACTTCAGCATGTCCTGCATGATGTTATGGCCCACAATAATCTGAACTTATTATTATGGTATTACGACAGAGCACATCACTGCTGCAGCTGAAGATGTTGCCCGGCTGTGAGGTGCTGTGTCTGTAGTCTGTGAAGGAGCATGCTGTTCTTCCACAAATACTGTTGGCTCAGCATGAGTAAGTGTTAAACTAACTCCAAGCTGTGGGAGTGTGTTAGGCATAGTGAGAGGCACTGATACAGGCCATGATGTAAGTCTAGTTATGCTGTTTATTGAGGGGGAGGGCATGATGACTGTATGCACCATTTCTGATATGAATGAACTAGAGAAAATAAACACAAAGTGGCTTCTGAAACTATTCACGCCTCTTTGCTTTTACTATCATGCTATGATCAAGAACTTTTATAAAATGTGTTTGAGTTTATCTGAGTAATCAACAGAAAGTAGTAGTGCATTGTGAAGTGGAAGGAAACAGTTATGTTACTTTAAAATAGTCTAAAAATGACATTATGCACTTGAATTCAGTTTTCTTATGTCTGATGCCCTCCAGTGAAACAAATTATCTTCAGACATTCTGCCAGCAGGACAAAAATCCAAAATATGAAGCCATAGCTACAATAGCAAATTCACGTTAAAATGGTTCAGTCAAAGCACAGATTGAAGTCCAATTGATTCTACACCAAGAATTAGAAATTTCTGTTTACAGATGCTCTGTCAGTTATGCTCGCCTTTGTCTTAATCAATCACATAAAATTGCAGAAATGAGGAAACAGTTGACTGGTTTTTGAAGGCACTGAAACATGTCAGCTTCTGACAGTGAATGTACAAGCTTTGCTTCTGTGTTATGGCGATGCCTCACCGGCGGGGAGAGCACTTTGGTGTCCAGCAGGTGAGTACAGACGTCCTGGACGGGAGAGATTTCCAGGAGGCGAGCAGCAGCAAGGATGTCAGCCACGCTGCTGTGACTGACCGTCAACGTCGCCGTGTAGGCAAAGTCCAGCAAAGCTCCCAGAGCCTCCGCTGCCACAAAGTCGATGTTGTAGATGTTCTGCTGGTCGGCGGCGACCCCTGAAGTGAAGAGCTTGTGGAAGTAAGAGCTGCAGGACGCGAGGACGGAGCGGTGGGCCGGAAACTCCCGGTCCTGGGTGACTAAGAGCACGTCGCAAAGGAGCCCGCTGAGCCGCTGCTTGTTCAGGCTGCCCAGGACGTCGGCGCTGTGTTCGGGGAAAGGGATCCCCACGGGACCCTCCTCCGCCTCCCCCGCTCCTCCTCGTCTCCCCCCGCCCGCAGTGCTTGTTATACCCCGGAGCCGCCTTCCTCCTCTCCCACCGGCCCCTGACGACATCTTCCACCAGCCTGCCGCCGAGCCGCCGAGCACAGCCCCCACCCGTGTATCCGTCCTGCCGTCTGTCTGTCTGCCTATCTGAAAGCAGAAGACACAGATCACTGATTAGTTTCTTTCGTGGACAGAAAAGTGAGAGGAATATTGATTGACTGAGACAGAAATCTGCAACATAAGCACTAGCCGCAGCAACACATTTTTAACATGATATAAAATTTAAGATCAAGGAAAGTGAATCAAATCGGTGCACAATTTGCACAGGCCAACTGTACACCACTGCACAAAAAGCTTCCAAGTATTTAAAAAGTGAAAACGATTCTTATATCTGATCGCACACTAATTGGGATTCTCCTCTCTCATCTTTATGTAATTTAACATACAGGTAGAATCTTACAAATATACACTGACCTTGAGAAAACTTAGACTGAAGTGGTTTGGAAGTAAGTAAGTAACTTTATTTAGATAGCACCTTTTCAAAGTAAAGATTTGTTTCACAAATTTCAGCAAAAGTACATTTAAAAAGACACTTTTTTGCGGGCCTGTGGTTGAACCAAATACCTACATGTTTATCCTTTCGGTCAAAAAAATCTGTTCTTTTTATATGTTTTTTGCCTATTATCTCTTAGAACCTTCAATATGGTGTAACTGAAATAAAAATTAAGCTAATTTATTAGTTAGAGATGTAGGAATCAGGTTGCCTGTGGCTACAACAACCAAAACAGGATAAAAGTGCTGCAGGCCATTGGTTTGATTTCAACATAAACTTTACAAGATTTGATTTCTTTAACTCAGAAAAAAATGCAGCAAAGTCAATGCTGTTAATGTTTTTTAGACCAAAGATGTTTTTAGCCTTGATACTTTTTAAAAATTGTATCTGCTTATTACAATCAAGCGAATGACTGGTGCATCGCTATTAGTAAGTTATTCAAAATTGTATTTTCTTATAACAACACATCCACCCCTCCCCAAAGTTTCCAAGCATTAAAAGTCATACTTTTACATTTGTTTATTTGTTTGGGGCATTTTTAACCTGTGAAGTACCGAATCTAACTCTTGAAGTCTGCTGAAGTGAAACTCTCGTCTCCATCTGATTTGAATTTGGACTTCAGTGTGAAAATTTCACATTTCGTCCCACGCAACGTTGAGACGGTGTCTTGTTCCTCACAACAGCTCCCAATGTATTTTGAGACCGGTAAGAAAAAAACTAAAAAAATAAAAATAACTAAAAAACAGGTGTAGTTACAGACTGATGGCAAAACAAACAGCTATGTGCAAGACATTAATTTCCTGTAGTGAACAAATTGCCATCACCAGAGCTGAATCGTGTTGGTCAGCAGTTTTCTCTGCATAAATACAATGAGAGGGAGCATCAAAAAAGATATTTATGTATTTCACAGGTGGCCGGGGTGCCTGTTTCCTTGTATGTATGAATACATCCACGGGTATATGCACGCACCCGTGCAAGAAATAAAGCAAGAGGTCGTGGAGGACAGATAAGCAGAGGGCTGAGGGGATCAGAGTGCATGCTGGGAGCTGGGCTGTGCAGCCTAGGCAAACTCTGTGACAGTTGAGAGTGAGGAAGGAAAGCGAGGGAAGCGGAGGAACAAGAAGGGAGAGGAGAGGGATGTGGAGAAGGCTGTGAGACCAGACCCTGTGGAAAAAAAAACAACAAAAAACTCCACAGGAGGAGGAAGAGAACGTACGACGAGTTGCAAAGGAACGGCATTAAAAAGGGAGGTTGTCAATCCGGTCTGAGCTAGTTACCCCACCCTGCGCTGCGTGCCAAGTTTCGGAAAGGCCTGTCCCCTCGCTCACGTGTGTTTGTGTGCGTGTGTGGGGTGGGAATTAAAATGATCGACTGAAGCTTAGGCGGAGGGGCGGGGCGGGTGGTGGAGGGGTTTCGGCAGAGCGGGCCATCCTCGATTTCTCAGTCACACGAGTGAATACAGTAACATCAATAACACACAGAAATCACACACATTATACAAGCACACACCGGACATCTCCCCCCCCCCCCTTCACCTCCTCTTCACCATCTGCCAGGCAGACCCAGTAGGGGGCAAGGCTGGGTGGTGGTTGCATTAAATGCGTTGCGTCTCTACAAGCTTCAAATTACAAGATTCCTTCCGATCAATCCTGCTGGTATGTTTGTTTGCTACACCCCACTCCCAAACCTGCCTAACCTGGCTGCCCCTCCTCTTTTAAGAGAGTTCACCTTCTTCCTTTGGCTCTGTCCTGTCCTCTCCTCTGCTACGCTTTTGTTTTATCCTTTCTTAAGAAATACCTATCTGTGTCCACACCTGTGATGTGCAGATAGGTCATGGATAGATTTATCCGTCCCTCTGCGTCGAGGAACCCGTAAGAGATTAAGAGGTTTCTTTCACCCTCTCATTAAAGACTAAATGGGTAAAGGAGTGGTCGATTCAGCCAAATGTTATAATGCATATTTAGATAAAAAGCTGCAAGTCCAAATGATAAAGGTAATGATGTTTGCACTGGTTTGTGAGATGCCAGGAGGACGCCAACTGGCTCCAAGGAGTGGGTTGAATTCCAGCATCCAGGTAAACCAGCCTTTGGTTTCCAAACCACTGAACTATTATGTCATATAGTTCCTACGGTTTAAAGCCCTTTTAATGATATGCCAAAGATAGTCGGAGTAAGTGGAGTTTTCTCTGGTTGTACAAAGTTTAGCTATAAGTGGCCCTAGAAACAATTTGATATTCCAGTGTTACTCCAGAAACCAAAGACCAGAACAAGGAATGGGAAATTATCAAAATGTTTATCAATACGATATGAAAAAAATCAAGAAACATATGTAGTTGTAATGCTGTGTCAACAATTAACTCTAATTAATGGTGTTAATTGTCATGATTGTGATTGAAGTTTCTTTTCTACTATTGGTTTCAGGAGAGCATCATTAAACACACGTTCCTCGTTAAAGTTTGTTTGTTTTTGTTTGTTTTTTTTTTAAATTGTTTTTGATAGCTGATTTTATGTTTTTAGATGCACCATGTAGCACTTTGAGATTTTAATTAATGAAAAGTGCATTATGAATTAAATTGATTATTATTATTATTATTAAAGTATGGCTGCATGCAATAGTTACAGTATATACAGTTTATCTGCACTATTTGACAATGTGTAGTATTAGGAGTTTTACTTTTGTTGGGCTATGGACGAATGGAGTAATATAGATTTAAAGCTAAAAAGAATACAATACGCTACTTAAGAAACATCATAAAATATTATATTTTATACCTACATCAACCACCCCTAAGCAAAAAACTAAAAAGGGTTCATTTTCTTTAGAAAACACATATTTACTTAAAATGTAGCAAAATCAAAGTATCAGAGATTAAATTATTATACCTGTTATATAAACTATTATTTTGACAGCAGTAGGAAGAGTTATTCCCTTCCGGTTTTCGGAACATTTTTGTTCCGAAAACCGTTCTGCGTTTACTCCTTGATACAGTAAAACTGGGGAATTTTAAATAAAGGTTATCATACCATGAGAATGTCATAATGGCCCTGGCCTATTGGCAACACGCTTTCTCTATGGATCTCTTTAATCCTGTCTTTTTGTGTCTGACCACATAGGGTCTGAGAACACTGCCAGAGACTTTAACAGAGCTCCACTGAAAACAATCTGTCAGCCATGGCAAAAGCAAATTTTATTACCCCATCCGTCATCTGAATATGTTAAGGGAGAGGAGAGAGACACAGAGAAATGACACGGGAGGCAAAGAGAGCAGAGAGAGAAGGGAAGGAAAAGCGAGAGACAGGGCATCCACATGGCTACCGGTCGTGTCCTTCGCAGGTAGAAACGGATCTCTGCGAGTCCCGTCTACAGCCGAGTCAACCTGCTTTTCTCTAAAGCACCTGCACTGAACCGGGCTTTGCTGCAAGCCTGCGAATGAGGCTACTGTATCCCCCATACATCCACAGTTGACCCTGGGTCATGGCTTTGTGAGGTAAAGACGTTGAGCTCGAGGAGGAGATAAAACACACACACTTGCACGAACATGCGCACCAACACAAAACTTGATTCAACGCCAACGAAGCGCAGAGGGACTGCTCTGCATGCAGGAGCAACCTGTCCCTGAATAAACCTGCACAGAACACCGAGAAAGAGGAAACATGGAGCCACAAACCTGATCCTGACACCTCCTCATGGCTTGAAACATTCCTTATCACTAATTCATGCCTGTGGGTGACAAGGCCGGCAATCTAGCACAAAGCGGCACCGCAGCTGTCCGTGTACGTCGTGTTCCACCCTCAGGGAAGGGCCCCTTTCTTTGGCGCTCAGGCCATGAGCTCCCAGGCCTGCTTTGCAAGTCAAACCACCGTCTCAACGCACAGAGCCGACCCATCCCATCTCCACCCTCACCTCATTCAACTCATCCGCAACATCCCTACGCCCCCTCCCACATATCTGTACAACGGTGTTTTATAAGAGGAGTTTCTGTTTTTTGATGGGGGGAGGGGGGGGTTCTTTCTGCAGTTTACCGAACACGGCCTGTGCCAACATCTGCACGGAGACAGTTGGGAGTCAATTTGCTTGTCACCGTCTCAGACAGACGCCTGCCTGATATCGAGGTGTGACGGGAGTTAGCAGGAATGATTCTTATTTAGGCTGACATGGATCGTGTTGTGGAGCGTTTCAAAAATTTCCACCCTGAAAGTTTCTCTGACTTTGGCAGACACATACCAGTCATTCCTAGATACTAGCGAACAAACTGTTAACCGTGCGCAACCCCAGATGTTTCTCAGATAAGGGGAGACATAGACTACAGAGTCATTTTAAAAATGCACAACAATCAAAACGGTAGCCCCCATAAAAACACCGCTTGGTCTGAAATGCAAATGATCTCTCTCCTGTCTCTCCGTTAAACTTTCTATTTCCTTGAATTTGAGAGTTTCAAATTTGGCTGTTGGCTAATACAAATTTACACGCTTCAAAAATACAGAAAGATACAAGAGAACTAGTGAAATAGGCACGTTCTGGTAGGATATTCTCATGGCATGAAACGACTGGGTAAAAACACAACACTAATAGAGTTATTACAAATTCATAACAAAAATGAATAGCAGGATATGACTGACCTCATAAACAGAATAGCAAAAACTATTGCTACTGACACTAAAATAACATGTTGAAGTGTTTCCCTCATCAGGATGTTATCTATAATACATATTTCTGGTTCATTTTATTTGATACATAAACATAGACAATAATTTAGGCTAAACTATGACAGATTTGCTAAAGTTTTACCCTTTGGACAAACATACTCTACCTCTTTGTTGCTCTGCTCTTAAAAAAGTAATACTCAAAGTGTAACAAGTCGAGCTTGTGAGTTATTTGGGTCACTTAACAATACATGCTTCTGAAAGCTTGCCAGCTATCGTTTTCAAACGTAAAGAGTGTGATTCTCAGCATTTAGTTTCACCACTATGACAGTCCAAAACCAGAAATATTTGTGAGCTGCTGAATATGTCTGTATTGTAAGCAACAGGATAAATTTACAATAATAACTTTCTTTCGACAAGCTGCAGCAACATGTGGGGGAGGGGAGACACAGAAGTTGTAATGCTCTGTGCTTCATGCTGTCTGAGAAAAAAAATCACCACTCTGGCACATTTGCATCTGATTAAAATGTAAAAAAATTATGATTTAAAAAATTGCAAATTTCAAAGCACAACCCTTTCAAACCTTGACATACGTTGAGTTTCAGAATAATTCACAAGTTCTGCACATTTGCACCTCAGGATCTTCTCACTCAGATCTAGAAGGCTCCACTCTGAACCAAGTGGACAAGCGAACACGATAGGGCTTCGGGGGGTTAGGGAAAGTGGATTTTGAGTAACTGCCACTGCTCAGTGACTCATTGTTGGCCAAAGTGGAAGGAAACCTCACTGGCTGTGCTGGGAGCAAAGCAGGAAGTAGGCTAGTGACTGATAAAACCTAAAGTTGCATGGGCTGGTCGAGGCCTGGCAGCTTTCACTAGAAGCTAACCAGGAAGCGCTGCCAAAACACGGAGCCAGTGAGAAGCTGGTGGGCGAGACAGGGCGTTAAACTCACAAGCTCACTCATAACTTGAGAGCAAATGGAGGCCCAGGAATCTAGCTCAGATGTCAATGATAAACTTGGGATGAATTACTGTTGGACCTGGAATAACCTGCTACAGTAAAAGAAAAGGTAACCACCCTGAGGACAGGGGAGTGGGGGCGGTTGGGCAACTGCACAGGTGTCACGCAGGGTAGTTGAAAATTACTTTCAAACCTTCTTATTAAAGCAACAAACTTTTTAACATAGAAAACTAAAAGATTGGTGGGGGAGGGTTCTCTCAATTTTCCTTTGCATTTAAAGAAGACAAAGCCGTAGTAATTCAGTTTAAGGCACTTTAACATATACCTTTGTTTTTTTCATACAAGGGTCTGGTGAGGGATAATAAGCAGTTAAAATCTTACCAGCAGGAGATAATTTAAATGGCATCTTTATTTAGTATAAATAATTATTGTAGCCCAAGAGGAACCAAAGCAACTTGTTTGAATTCAACAGTTTTTCACAAAGAAGCACATGATTATTTATGGAGGACATGGAAGCTGGAGGTGGTGGTGGTGGTGCAGCACTGATGATGTTTCAGCACACAAGTAAAGCAGTGTACAAATCAACGGAACAGCACTGTTATAACTTTTTTTGCATTTTACACCACTTTTATATCAGACAATTACTCTGACTGGAAACACTTTACATCTATCGTGCTCAGTAAATGTTTTACACAGGAAGATTATGGGTGGTGTTCTGCCTCCGACCTCCATTCACCGTGTAAATAATCATCAGCTTCTGTGTATAAAACCACTCAACACAAACGTTACAACATCTTAAAGGTTCGTAAAACTGCATTTAAACAAACCACTCGGGCTTTTTGAGACTGAGGTTGTTGTAGGAACGCAAGGTCCACTTTGGTGTTGGCCCCTCTTGGCCAGCACTCAGATTCCACCTAATCAACAACTAAACTGGATGTATATCAAATGAAGATGCAAAATGAGTTGTAAACTACATCCATCCATAAACCTTGAAAGCTACCTCATCTGAGAAACTCAGATTTATTATTATTATTGTTAAAGAGTATGTCATGCTTTCCATGCAGCTTTACACGCTAAGACGTCATGAAATGGCATTTGCACCTATTATGCATATGTAATATGCAATTACAACTGCATTACAATTATACAAGTCATCAGATATTACAGTTTTCCCCCATTTTCTTACCATCTTGTTTAATAAGTTAACAAGTTGACAACTTGGTGGTGTCACGGAAAGCTCATGTCCAGCAGGTTAACTGGTCAAGCAGCAAACAGTGACTGCACCGTGCTGCGCATGCTCAGCCTGACAGGGAAAGAGGACTTCCTGTGAGTCTGTGGCAGGCGTGTAACAGAACCCGCTCTGTTATCAGATGACCAGCTCTCCTCTTGCTCTGTCTCCCTGTCCGTACTGTCTGACCCCCTCGGCCCCCCCATAACCACCCTGGCCCCGCCTCCTTCTTCTCCTCTCATCTGTTGCTCTCATCTCATCATTGCTCCATCTCTGTCTCAGACTGTGCACTGCATAGTATCCACCACATCACCCACTTCCCCTTTCCACTGCTGAGGAGGCAAAGCTGTGCGGACCCACCCGCCTCCCTGTGTCTCGCCATACTTTAATGCAACCCACACATCGTCTTTCTCTTGTTTCACTGTAAACCAAGTAACTACATCGGCAAGCAGACGGTGTCGGACCGGTCACACATGCCTCTAGTCGCTTGGCCTGTATCTTTTATCAATAAATGTTTGGGGTTTTCCTGTCAGTTTTGTAAACACCTCCATCTCCTCCGACTCGATGTATTTTATAATTCATCAATACAAAGGCTTAACTCGAACACCGCGATAATGGAAGAGAAGCCTTCCCCTTCTTCTTGAAAAACATCCCGAGCCACACTCTCTTGCTCTTAATTTGATCAGGTTGTGTGTTAAACTCTGCACAATAAATGTCCCAGAAGAGAACAGAAGAAGCCCCTTTACTGCCCCTGGTCTTCAGCATAACAACAGAAAAACAACAGAGAGGGGTCTGTCTGTCTAGCCAGGCTGGAAGCTGTGGTATATTAAGCAGCTGACCAGGGGAACCAAACATCATGGAAGGGGGGGAAGTGAAGCTGTATTCACTAAGGAAGAGGCAAATGAAACAACTCCAACTGTAAATGTGTGAGCCTTTGTAAATGTATTTATGTAAAAAAAAAAGAAAGAAGAAGAAGCAGCACGGGAAACACTCCTTATAAAACTCTTATCTCCTGTATGAGCCATTTTGACACATAGATAAACCTTTACACAAACAATATGACAGCTACATGTATCCCACTGTATACTGCCAACTTTTTACTCTGAAATAAAGCCTCAAACTGCCACGGAGACATCACACAACCTGTCCTCTCGGTCTGCCTGAACCTGCTAGTTTTGGGCCATCGTGGTGCAGGCACAAACATACAGGAATATCAAACTGTATTCAGCCTCACCGCCAAATTGATGGGTGGTGTCTTGGACCTGCCCACAGTCACTGAAGTCCCCTGCAATTCCTCTGGAGTCTATTGTTGGTAACACAGACGCGCATGCACACACGTGCACGCGCGCTCACACATACAAACACATATGGCGTCCTAGTTTAACCTCTTGCTGGAATTCACTAGAAATAACCATGCTCTTCATCAATAGGGCAGAGAACATTCAAAAGGCAGCATTTACAATAACTAATCAAGTTTTTTGTATTTTACCTTAAGCTGAACAAGAAGAAGCAATCAGCTTAATTTACAGCAGCATTATGAAAGACTTTCCCATAAAATGGGCGTACTGTGCTCGTCATTTACCCTCTCCATGCCCGCACATTTGTAAAAACGGGTTTAACAAGTATGCAAAGCCAAAAAGGAAAAAAAAAAGCATCTGGTTATTGAGAAAGACAGTCAGGGCTGCTGTGAAGTTTTTAAACCACTGGTTTAAAAAAGAAAGCCTTACATGGCGGCAGGACAGATTACAATCTGGTCTTAACAAGATGCTGGTGAGGATGGGGGAGTTGAGCGGTAAAGAGAGAAGGGACGTCATAAGATTGAGTAGCTGTGAACGGCTGAAATCAATCGACGAACGCTTAAGCTCTTTGGGGACGGTTACACAAAGTTGCCGGAGCTTATGTTTTGTTTTAATATTGCATAGACTCAGCCATGGCAGCCTGCCGTGTCAGGGAGAGGGGATTCAGACGTCACGAACTGTGTCACCTATTCTCCGCCTCATTAGGACGAGATGTCACTTAGTTAAGTTTCTAAAACTATTACTCAACACCTGTGCCACAGAAGCTGTCGGCCACAGCTCAGCAAAGTATGTAATGGGGCGGTTTCTGTAGAATTACTCTCTGAAAGCCCCCAAAGAAGAAGAAGAAGAAGCAGCAGCGGCACAGAATGTGCAAATATCTTCATCTTCTCACTCTGCTAATATTAGCAGCTACTCTACCTAATTAACCACAACTTGACAGATTCAAAACAACACATGTAGGATAAAACATCCGAAGGCAATAAAGCAAACTTCAGCAGATAGTCAATGCAGCACCTGACCCGTTTGCCAACCCCTGCTCTGCCTTCAAGTGGGTCAAGAACTCTGAACTCTATCAAGACGCTCCGGTATTTACTTTCCCTTGCTTGCTTCCCCTCTCCTCTAATTCCCAGCCCAAAGACACCATGTGTGTGTGAGGATGTCTTCGCAGTGCTTACCGAATAGGCAGAAAATGTTTCTCGGGACCTCTCTGCCTTCCCCTGCTTTGCCGGCCAGTTCTGCTGCCTGTGTCTCTGGGCAGGGCTAGAGCATTACCAGGCAGGAAACTTGTGAGTGGCCCTAGTCATACAGGCAAGCCCTTGCCTGATCCCACACAGACACCTACCCGCCCCCATCCCATCCACCACCACCCTCTATTTTCAGCCCACAACTCCGCTCCTGCATCCCCTCGCCTCATTGGCTTCGCAGCGGCTAACTCGCCACACCTCCTCGCAGGGATAGGCTGACGGCTGTTCCCTTTCCTTCATGGCCGAGGGCAAGGCACTCTGGGATATAGAGGCCGAAACCCAATGTCACCTGGTTTCCACAGCCCCTGCTGCGGACTACGAGTCCCAGCTTCCCTCTCTGCCCTCACCACCCCCACTATCTCCAAGCCTTCTCTAACGTAAGCAACCCAGGGTTGAATTATACACTACAGTATGCTGCTAGCAGCCTGCCAGGTATTAAAGTACAGAGCAGCCATCAAACAAGGATAGGGCGCTGTGGGAGGAAAAAAAACCAAAACAGATTTCAGCCCAGACTGTCAGGGGCAGCACTGAAACATCGCCGTGCGCTCTTTCATCAGCTCTGCGCTCTTGGGACGGTTCAGACACACTTGAAACTCCTGACCTAAATTGACTTACCCCTCCTCTAAACAACCTAATGCCACCCAGACATGCTCTGCACACACAGCACACCCTGCAATGAGTGTCTCGCCCTGTAATGTCCCGAAAAGTTGCTGCCACTGCTTGTAGCCTTTCAAGTATCATTATTATTATTATTTTTTGCTTCCTCCTTCTCTCGGCTCAGTCGTCTCCCACCTCCTCTTCCTCCTCCTCCTCCTCTGCTGCCTCCTCCTCCTCTAAGTGCTTCCACCTGCCTGAAAAGTTAATGTTTTGATCACATCCTTTAAACTTTATCACAAAATTCCCCCAGAGGCAAGTAGCTCTATATAGGACATATCTAAGAGAAATAAAAAAAAAAAAAAGAAAAAAAAAAAAAGAAAAGAGGAACCTTGACTAGGGACCGCTGCTGCGACCCACCTCTTCTCTCTGGCCAACCCCCCCACCCTGCTCTCCTTTCTGGCCCCCCTCCCTCAGTCCTTCCTCTCTCCTCTCTCTGCTACCAACCCCCCTGAGTTCGACAGGCCCAGGGCAGGCAGAGGAGGGGATGACAGGTCGCCTTCAGCTCACCTGTGATGGCCGTGATGGTGCTTGTTGTGGGTTAGCTCGGCCCTCTCCTCTCCTCCTCTTCGGAGCTCTCTATCTCCCTCTCACTGTCGCGCAGCTTAAAGCCCCCGTATGCGCTAACCAAGCAGCGGCAGATCAACTCAATTCCCTTCCTGGTTTCTGGAGGGCAAAGAGGTCCCTCCCTTTTCTCTCTCTTTCTCTCACACATACTCACACACACACTCTCTCTCTTAAAGACACAGCATCCTTCGGCGTCCTCCGCCCCCTCCTCCTCCTGTCAAGATGAAAGTAAGGTGGAAATCTCTTAGTACTGAAAAGCGGACAGTTGTCAAATCATAAACTGAACCGGAGACAACGCAAATTATTAACCCCTGCCTGCCCACTGCGTTCCTTTTGGCTGTCATTGGCTACAAACCGGCGTTTGTGGATTGTCTCCGGGGTTAAAGCCGAGTTGTTAACTCTTGTCTGTTCTCACCCGCCTCATCCCTCGCTACTCCTTTCCTTTTCTATGCAAGTCGCACCCACCCATCCTATTGCCTGAGGTCATGCTGTCCCACCCCAAAAGCAAGTCTTGGCATATTCCAGCACACACGGCAGGGGCTGCCAGCAGCCCCCTCGATACACACCCTCTGTTCACGTTACCTGCAAAGCTCCAGCAGGTGAGGACTGCTTCTAAGCTGAGATCTTCCCCACTCGCTGCTGTGAGATCTGAATTCCCATGTGTGCACAGCACTTCACATTGCGCCACTTCCAAAATGCCCACCAACACACCCACTCGATGGGCGCGAGCCAGCCATTGTGCCATGCAGTGGGTTGGAGAGGAAGATGTTGAGTTGCATCAGAGCCACTGCTGGGAGGTAACTGATTATATATAATCTGTTCTATGTAATCAGATTACAAAAGTAATTACGGTTTAACTAGATTACATATGAAAAAATATGTAATTAGGCTAATATCGTCCTGAACAAACTTATTAGATTTGCTATAAATACCATTTTACAACTCACCTGAGCACAATTATGCATACCTGGCATTACAGGGGAAGGTCAGTTTAAATTATAGCAAGTGCTTAGATCAGTAATAAGTTATCAAATGAGTTTTCTTCACTTAGGTAGAGATTGGTTTCTTTGTTTGCTTTTATGTGCGATCAGGAAGACTTTTTGTTGTTGTCAGGTTGCCTCTAACAATTATTGTTTAATAATGTCATTCTTTTTTTTTTCATTATTTCATTGACTCATCTGAACAGTTAATTTCCTTTCACCACAAAATATTTATTGCATGCTGCAAAGTAAAATGTTAATACATGTTTTCCAGTAATTAAAGTAAAAATCATAAATCTTAAGTGCAACACATCAAAATTAAATCAAATGAAGCACTTATGTTTTAGTATAATATACTGTGAAACTGAGCTGGAACTAAACAAAAAGACTTTTTGATTTTTTTTTTACATTTTAATACACCTTATTTTTTAATTCTAATAAAATCTATAATAGTTTCATCTCACTCACAAATTATTGCACTTATTAATTGTACTTATCATGTCTGAGCTTGTCTGGCTTAAATTTTAGTCGTTTAAAAAGCCACGTTTTCTATTCAGTTAAATGTGACTAAAGCAGAAAATTGATTTTTTTTTACTGCATAATATCTGCACGTTGGCACAAACACAGGGTTAATGTTGATAATACTGTTTGTTTGGACTGATTCTTGTGTAAATTCTTTTTCAATAAAGACTTATTTAAGAATCTAATGTCATAGGGATCATTTAGTGTTTAGTTAAATAATCACAGTGGCTCATCTGGGTTGTCTCCTCACCTACCTCATCATCATGCCTAGTTGTCAATGCTTATGTTGCCAATGAAATCCTACAGCACATTCAAACTTCTGATTGTCATCACTGAACTATAAATACTTTCACGCTTTCGTTACTCGAGCCTTTCAACTTAAAAAAACCCAAACAATTGCAGCCTGGCTCATTTGACAGTGAAGCTGGCGGGTTTATCCGCCATGCTTGTTTTGAAACTGGAGGTCAGACTCGGTCGGCTAACTACCGGTGCCAAAAACACAGGAGAAACAAAGCTAAATTCTAAAAGATGAACTCATTAAAAAGATGTGTCCACTTCATATCGATGTCCACAGATGCTCAAAGTCGATGTCATCGATTACATTGACAAGTCTGGACAGCATAAGTAAAAACCTAATAAAGCAAACACTTTCCGGCATAAACTCATTCAATGCGGCAGGTCATGGATTTATAAACAGCAGCAACAAAAGAAACCAACACTCACAAGCAGCAAAAATGAACTGTGCAAGAGTATTTTCTGATTCGAGGACCTATATATGATGAATGTAAAATATTTGTCTTGCGTGTTTGAAAAGGCAGCGACATACACTGATATATAATCTTGATGCAGCATAACTTAAAAACATTTTTTCTGTAATTTTGTTTTTGTCAGACATTCTAAACCCGTGTAATTTCAATATTGTCTTTTGTACAACTGACATCAATCCCAACTTCTGCACATTACAAATAATCAAAACAAACATCTATAAAATGACTTAGCAAGGTAGTTTGCAGACTATATGATGTTGCACTCTAGGAACGCCAGCGGCTTGATGGTGTCAACATTTCTTACCTTTGCGTGCCTTTGCGTTGCTGCAGTGACACGTTGTCTGCCTAGAGGGCGCTGTAGAGCACCGTCCCTGCAATGATTGAGCATGTGTGAGCGAAAGGGAGGGGAAGCAGGAGGAGTGGGGGCAGACAGTTTTATGGCAATTTTGCCGTTCAGACCAGCATAGGGTGGCCCACTTCACTCCCAGACACCACACGTCTGATCTGCCTTTCTCATTACTGTGCGAATGACGCCATTTGTTATTTCTGAGACAGCAGATTGCCATAAGAACTCACAGCAAAGAAGTTAATAAAGTTAAGTAAAACAATACAATGGTTAACTGTAACATTACGGCCCCCCTGGTGAATATTTTGATCCCCCTCTTGCTGCCAGAACATCCCCAACCCGTTGAGAAATGGACTCTACCAGAGCCCTGAAGGTGAAATCTGGCATCTCGATGCTGTGGCAGCAAATCCTTAAGGCCTTTAGGTTACGAGGTAAGACTTTTTAACGGATTTATTAGGACTTGTTAAGCCCAACTCATCCCACAAATGGCCAACTGGGTTGAGATCTTGGAATTTTGAAGGTCAAATCAACACCTCAAACTCACTCCCAACTATTCCTGAACCTTTTCAGTTGCAAGGTGTTTTATCCTACAGTGAAAGACACTGCAGCTGTCAGGGATGGCCTGCAGACATGCACACATATGGGAAACAAAATGTGATGCTCTGTGAAGTGGCACCTGTCTATCAGAACCGGCTTCCACCTCTTCAGTAACTTGACTTCCAGTAGCTTGTCTGCTGGATAAGAGAAGAGGCACAGGATTCAAATTGCTCGGGGTCTACAGTGAGGTTTCTACAGTCAGTGATGATGTGTGGAAACCATAGCATCTGCTGGTGTTGGTGTGTTTTATCAAGTCCCAAAATCAGCCTAGCTGTCTACCAGGATATTTTAGAGCATGTCACCCTTTCCTCCCTTCGTGAAGATGCTGAAAAAAAGTCACAGCTGGACCTAGAGCCTGCTCACACTGCCAAAAGTACCAGAACTGGTTTACCGACCATCATACCGGAACTGTGCTTGGTTATCCAGGAAATTGTCCTGACCTGAACTGGGGTTTGTCAAGATGAGCATGAAGGAACACGCTAATAATGCAGACAAGCTGAAGGATACTAATAATGCAACCTGGGGCTCTAAAATACATCTGCAGGTCCACAGGACTGATCACTTACATTGCCACTGGACACAACTGAGCCTTGACCAAGTATTGACTATACTATATAGTGGCACTTTGACATACTTTTCAGTGGATCAACATTTCTGGAATAAAAAAAAGATATTTTTTTGCCTTATTTTCATCTTTTACTAAAGTCAAAGGTGATGTAATGGAAAGATAATTAGTGTTGTGCAGTTCTGCTGACACAGTGGTTATAATGTTACGCCTGATCCCTGTGACTGGGATTGTGAACCCTTAGGGAACACTTATTTCCTGACAACGCTCATTTTTACAGCTCAGGATTTCAGCACTGGGTCTGGAAGACATTTGTTTCCCCAAATAAGAGAACACACAAGATAAATCAAGTGAAAGATAAGGCCTCATTTTCGTAGCTATTAACAACGCCATAATTAATGCCAACTTTATTGGATTCCACTTGAGTAAATGTGGTGTTATCAGTAATTTCCAGGTTTTGTTAAGTGTTCCTTGGTAAGGTTCTAGGTTTCTCTGTAGCTTCTTTACGTAGTTTATCATCGTTAAATATTACCTGAACCAGAGAGACACAGTGTTCGTAGCCAGTCTTGTTCGTAATTAGTTTTCACTGAAAACTATAGCGCTTTTCGCAAGTCCAAGCTTTTCAGACGCAAAATTTAAGTCTGGCACGGTCATATAAATAAAAGCTCATTCAAGGTGGAAATGCAATTGTGTTTATACCAAATAAATGAATAAAAAGAAATACTGGGAAATAAAAAGGGAACACTTACCGATTCAAAAACCAGGACCATTTTCACCCTGCACGCTTGTCATGTCTCCCAAATTAACCAAAAGCTTTTTTCAAAGTTAGCTAGTTCTTGAGAATATTCTGTCGCTGTCGGAGGTTAAGTACGCTCACATACCTACTATATATATATATTTGGTTTGGTAGAAATGAAAAGTTATATTTTCAGTCGAGTCTTTAAAACTCAAACGCTCAGAGTAACTGTTGCCAGGGCCGTAGCACAGATTTACAAAGACTCGGGCAAGCCTCTGTGACAAGACACCAAAACAACAATAATAAATTGATCAAATAATTATTAGGGCTTCATAATGAGCCCTAATTCACATTTATTAGTCTTAGCTATCATACTCACTGTACAAGAAATTTCACACTATAGATATGACCTAATAAACTGTAACACAAATAGCCACATTTATCTCTACTGCACCCAAAATAATTTTTCAAAACATTAATAGGGCTTTAACTTAAACTTAATTAAATCTATATTTGAATATCAAATGTTCATATTTTTCCATCAAATATTTTAGTAGGTTCTTTTATTCCATTTTTATTTTGATCTTAAAATGATCATAATTCACAATTTGTTTTAAAGTTAGTTTTAACTTTATATTCTTAAAAGATAATACAGCCGATTTGTATTTTACAACTTGTTTTTAAATGAACTCCTTTTCTGGAGTCTTATTTTTGAATGCTTACTTAGTTTTACATTTTATTCTCACCGATTAGTAATATTTACATTACGGGTTAAAAACACCATCTTGACCCTGAAGTCACCGCAACAAACACATTTTATAATTCTCAATTCTTCTAAAGACAAGCATATGCATTTACATTCACAAATAAATTTTATTTCAATTTTTTATACATTATAACCATTTCCAACACATTTTTTTATATTATAATAAAATGACTCTTCTTGTCATTTACATAAAATCAAAAATTTGTATATTAAGACTGCAAAATAGTACTCATGTAATTTTTGTTTATAGCTTTGTACACATACAGGTGAATATGCATCCATTTACTTTTGAAGAATGCACATTTTGGAGGGGAAGGGGAGCAGAAAGGGCAGCCATAAGCAGAGAGAGAATACAAGAGCTCTAGCAAGACAGCGGGCTAGCAGGTAACACCACCAAGTGACCAAAACTGACCTGGGTTAAAAATCTCGAGTCAGACCCCTTGTTCCCTTTATCAGGTCTCACGATACACTGCAAGGCTGTGTTTGTTGTTTTTAAACCAAAGTTGCAAGAAAAGAACAAAAGTGTGTGTTTAAGTAGCATTTCAACCCAAGTCTATTCTACAAGCAAGGCTTTAAATAAATCTTGTCCCAAGTTGAAACTTGGAGCGTCACATGTAGCAGTACAGTGGAAAATTAACCAAACACACTTTGGGTAGAAGGTATTCAATAAAGAAGAAGAAAAAAAAACAAACAAAAAGATCATTCATTGCGATTGAAAACTTGCACCGTCATAGCAGAAACTGAGGCTTGATTAAAAACGTCAGCTCATCCCTGTCATGATCTTAAGTACACATAGTCATTAGAAAGATAAACCATGCTATATCAACTCATGAAAACGCCTTTGTCCTAATTTTCATAATGCCTATATAGACATCCTGGCAAATGCCGAGCTTCAGGAGGAATATACCTTATCCCAAGAGATGTAAAAGAAATATGGAAAAAAAAACATAACTCCACACTGTTGGAGTGTAAATTATTGAAAGGAAATTAGATTACCTAATTACACTCATTTACTGCTCAAGAATTTAAAGACAACCAGCCACTGAAGCAAAAGAAGTAGTCATGAGTACCCTCTTTGGTTTGGGAAAGTGTTCACAAAATTATCCTTTAAAAAATTGCTTGCATGCGAAAAAGTGAAAATGACTCCCGTGGGTGCCTGTTTTGCTTGCAATGCACTCTTTTTGATTATTAAACTGGGAGATCTGCCAGAAACCGCTAGTAACTAAATGTTGGAAAAGAAAAAAAAAAGTTCAACCGTAACTGAGGCATTTTCCCCATCAATTAGCAAATATAAAGTCTGCAAGATGATGGCAGGTTACGTTTACTTTAAACTTTCAGTACGACATGTTTCCTTCTTTTACAGCAGGTTAATAAAATACAGCCCCACAAGCCACCATAGAAAAGATTAATACAGAATATTCAACAATACAAAAGAAGTTTGCCACTGGGAATTCTGATGACACTACGGCAGCCCTTCTGTGCTTTACATCCTCTGCAGCGGTGTGAAAACGTGAACGGCGGCTGCTTCCGACACCGCCATGGTGAAGCTGTAGTCTTACAGTACAATAGTGACTCAACAGGCTCTGCTGCTGATTACAAAATAAACAAAGGGAAGCTACAAATGTTTTACCCAAAAGCATGACGGACAAAAAAAAAAGTGCCAGCATGTGTGGTGGATTGTGTACATGAATGCAGAGAGACCCCAGAAATGTGTCGGAGCAGGGACAGACGAGGTTTTTTTTTTTCCTTTTCTTTTGTGTGGAGGCTGCTTGATCACTCGGTGGTGCGAGTGGGAGTACTGGGCTGGTGGAGGTTCATGGTTTTGCACAACCATCCGGCAAAGTCCACTTCCTCCACTTCCGATCGCTTGATAAATGTGTGATTCTGAAAACAAAGAGAACCTTTAGTTTGAAACATTTACTCTTATCCAGAGATCAAAAAGAACAAAGGTCAACCAAGACTGGGTACGCACCATCAACATCTTCAGGTCCGCCCTCTCGGCTGGGTTTTTAATCAAGCTGCAGATACAAAAGAAAGTTGACGCTTATAAATGTTCATGTTTTGCACCAAAATTCCCCATAACCATCGAACCCTTTCACATTTTCCTCCCATGACAACCACAAACGTATTTTTTTTACAATTTTAAGAAACACACCAACAAAGTTGTACATAATTGTGAAGTTGACACTAAATGATAAGAAGCAGGTCAGGAAACAATGGTAACTATGAGAACTTCAGAAATCTGCAGGTGGACCAATCTGAACAATAGTCATTCATAATACATGTCTACCCTCGGATGGAGCTAAATACACAATCATCCTGAAAAAAAACCCTGTTAGTAGCTGTAAATTACTCTAGACTGATAAGATTGTTCACTTTCAAACAGGATTAGTCCAGACATACAGCTAGAGCCACAATGGAACGACTTGGGTCAACTTGTGTGTGTAATGTGGAATTGTTTAGGTCAACTGTGCTTGTGTGTTAAAACAACCAAGTCAAATTTCAGACATAAATCCACTCGACAATCTGTGGCAAGACTTCAAAAATGAAGTTTCTAGCTGTGATGTGACAAAATATGAATAATTCTAAGGGGTACAGCAACTTTTACAAGGCACCACATCGCCAGACCATCTACGTAATGCAACATTTTCAGTCACCAAGTGGAAAAATGTAATTAGAAACAAATGAGTTTTCCAACCATACACAAGTGTCCAAATAAATAGCACTCCTCATTCTGTGGCGCTCACCATTTTGTCACAAAGTCCTGGAAGTCACTGCTGAAGACACCCTGTGGTAGCTTAGGCGGTGGCTGTGGAAAAAAAATCATCATCACAAGAACAGCTGAAAAAAAAAAACCCAAAACAATATAGTAGCTGAATCGATCAGTTATTTTTCAGACCTCATTCACAATGTAGTCCAAAAGCTCAAAGATAGCCATGGCAGGTCTACTGTCCATCCCATGTCCTGTGGAGGAAGACAAAATAATGATCTTGGGATTTGTATGAGATCACAACAAAAACTTTAGTTTAAAACTACGTGATTAACTGATTTAAAAAAAAAAACAAACAACAAAAACGTTTGATTTCGTACCGCTCACAGGCCTGCCCGGTGGCCTCGGTCTAGCCATGTTGGAGCGAGGCTCTCCCTCTGCCCCGTCCATGATGGAGCGTCCAAAGATGGCTTCCAGTTCCCTGGCGTCTGGTGGGGGTATAGGGTAGCGGCCGATCGCCAGCTCCACCAGGGACAGGCCCATGCTCCACACGTCAGACTGAACAGAGTAGTGGGTGCCCTGCAGTCTCTCCGGCTGTTGAGAAACGCACAACTACGTCAGAGGGACCAGGTACAGCCAAGATGCCAGGGGAATGCAAGAGGGTTGGGCAAGGGGCTCCGGAGAGGCAGGAAGCGGAGGAGAAGAGAGGGGAGGGAAGAGGCTGAGGGGATAGAGAGGCAAGAATGGGTGGGGTGTGATTTGGAAAAGAAGACAAAGAGAGAGAGGGTTTGGCAGGAAGGGGAAAAACAGCTTTACGATGTTTGAGTTGGACGTGTGTCCAAGCTCAGGTGTGTGACGAAAATGAGAGCCAAAGGCCAACGACCTGTACCGTCCATAACGCTGCTTAGGAGCAACTTTGTGCTTGGAAACTCCAAGTACACAGGGATGCTTGACCCCAAGCGTCTCAGACTGAGGGGGTAGGAGGACAAGAAAGAGCAGGCGCTCGTTCGAGCTCCTTTCTTTCCTGGGCACAGCCCTCGCCTCTTGGCAAGGGGGGGAGGGGGGAGTGAGGGGAAGGCAGAGGGCGGGTCTGGCTGAGCAAGAGCCGTGCGAGAGGAATGGAGAGGGAAAGTGGGGATAGGGCCAGAGGAAAAAAGGGGTGGGGGTGCAGGCGTGCAGAGCTGACTCACCGACATGTAGGAGCGCGTTCCAACAAAGGAGTTGGCCATGGAATCTATGAGCTGGCCGCTCACACCAAAGTCACACAGCTTGATCTCCCCGCGGGAGTTGACCAGGATGTTGGAGGGCTTCACGTCTGCGGCAGAAGGGAGAGACAAACAAAAACAAACAAATGTGCGTTACATATTCAGGGTTACGACGAGTGCTGCGCACAATACACCAAAACAACAACAAAAAAAATGCTATGCAAACACGGGTCACTGCTTTGTTGTCGTATTATAAAACACCTTAAAGCTTTGAGACAGTTTTTTTTTTTGTTTTGTTTCTTTTTTTTCCCCAAAGTACATCGAGTGCCTCGCAAAAGTTTTTATACCCCTCGACTCCTCCCCCATACTTTACTGAGGTTTTGGGTGATAGAGAAGCACAAAGTATAACACTTGTCAAGTAGAAGGAAAATTACATTCTTCTTTCAACGTTTTCTAACAACAAAATCTACTCATCTGCTCTGTTACCCAGAAGTAAAGTTTCTGTAAACAATATTAGCCTTTAAAAAAAAAGAAAAAAAGAAAAGGCTGGTTGAGACCAATGCACCACACTGGAGCCTTTTGTTACTCAGTCTTTGGTAGAAAGAGAAAGAAGAAAAAACGAATTGTGGAAATTGAAATAAACACTCGTTTTAAACTACGTGATTAACTGATTTATCGCCACGGGCTTATCCCAGATATACCAAACCGTGACTGGACTCTTAAATGAACAAATGTGGCAAGGAAAGCAAAAATCAAGGATGCCGCTAAAGGCCTATGGTAACTCTAGAAGCACTACGGAGATCAACAACTCAGTTAAAGGAAATTGTTAACAGGAACACTATTAGTCTTGCACCCCATAAATCTGTGAGCGTGGCATCATCGAATGAAATGAATGAAGAGTGCTTAAAGTTTGCCACAAGCCATGTAAGGAACACAGATGAAAGAAACGGGACAAAAGCCTCAGCCTACGATGTTTTGACTCGGGTCCCAGATGAAATCTAAGGACCATTTACACACATTTCCTTCCACTTCACAATTATACACTACTTTGTGTTGGTCCATCACATGACAGCAAATAAAACACATTAAAGTTTGTTTGGTTTTCTTATGCAAGAAGTGGAAAGGTTCATGGAAAAGGAGTAGCTGTACATGAGCGCAGTGGCATTGTTCACCGATGGAGAGAAAACAAATAAAAATCCTCTTGACACACACACAAAAAAAAAATTAGCAGGTTGGCCAGTTGAGCGGCAGACGGCTCAACTTTCACAGCAAATGTCACACAATCCCAGTTAAAAGGCAGCACAGAAATACAGCCTGCAAAAAATAATGGTGCCTTTTAGCAGAGGCCATGGGACATGTGAGCAATGACTGAGAAAGAGGTGGCATGAAAGAGCAGGAGAACGATGGAGGGAGACAGGCAGGGAGGGTCAACAGGGCGCGTCTGCTCTCTAATCACATTCGAGAGGCTGTAATTACCGCCTGAGCTCACAGACAACTCCATCCTGGAGTACCACCGACCCTGAAGACAGAGGGAAAACTTTGCTGCAGTCTTCTAGCCGTAAACTCACAACAGCCGCGATTTCTCACTGTTGCGATGTGGAAGCAACCCTCGTTTTACACCATAAATCTAAATCGATCACAAACTGCTCACATTCCCCGATAAGACTTTATAATGCGGTGGGAGTACGAAATGTCTTGGAAACATTTAAGCGGCGTGTAAACACTTTTCCTTATCTGAATCTGTGTCACCAGCACTAATGGTGTTAATCGTCTGGATATCAGATTTTTGAACAAAATCTGTCTTAAATCATTAAGAGAGCACTAGTGATAAGTTTTGTCAAAAGACTTAAGAGGGCCGAGTGTCACGAGGGAATGACACAGACCACAGGAATGGGGGGAAAAAAATGGGTAACAAAAGAAAATATGTTCACGAATCACAGCAAATGATCAAAAAGAAGTGGTTTTGGTGAAGACCTAAAACGAGCAGAAACGACAGGGAAAAAAAAGAAACTCCAATTTTTGTAAAGTCTTCCTGCATTTGAGTTGTCTCAGTCACAGCTTGGAGTGGGTAAGGGCGTCACCATCGCAAAGACTAAATCTTACCAAGTATTTTCAGTCTAGTTTCTAGTGCAAAATGGCTTGACCACTTGAATTTCAGGCAAAACTATGACAACACTTTTCATCATGATGCAGGGGCTTATTCTGAGTCAATAATTCCTTAATATTGATGAAAAAGTACTAATTATATATAAAATAATTTGCCAGAGGAACAAGACATTTTAACTTAAGGGAAAATGTCTCGTTTCTCTGGCAGATTATTTCGCTTATAACTGGTACTTTTTAATCAACATTACAGAATTATAGACTTAAAACAAGCTCCTGTGTCTTGCTGAAAAGTTACCTATAAGTTAGTTTTGTCTTGTTGCAAGTGTACCAAGATATTTGCACTAGAAACTAGACTGGAAAAACTTGGTGAGATTTTGCATTTTTGTAATTAAACTTAAGCGTTCAAACGGCAAGCTGTTAAAACAGTGGGATTTGCTTTGTAGATCATTATTACCAATACATGCAAATGATACAGTCCTCTATTTTATGCATATATATATATATATATATATATATATATATATATACACACATATATATATATATGAGACAAAACTCAGGATTGTTCAGTAAGCTTCAACCTTAGTCAGGATCCTGACTAAAAATGGGGGGGGGGGGGGGAAACCAAAATCCGCAACAAAAAAAAAGACCTCATCAATTTAAATCTCATCTAATGAAGGCAACTTGAGACGACGGATGGATATGAAGAGGTTTTTAAAAGCTGTGCAGTTGGCTGAATCGACACAGATGTTGAACGGTGTAAGGAATGCAAGTTTCCCACAAACCTAAACAAGCTGGAGGAAGAGTGGACCCAGACAAGCTGGTGAATACAGTTACAATGTTCCAACTCCTCCGGTCTCATACTGAGGCTCTTCTATGAAAACAAGACCATACCTGTCAGATCTTATCTTTAACGATATGATCAACAAATGTTTACTACACAACCTGTGAAAGTTCAGAAGCTTCAGTCATCCAACCTGAAAGTTGTGTCTAGACTGGACATTTGATTATGTTACACTTTATACTCTTCGTATAAATAAACAGCTATAAAAATACTTCTTGCCGGGTTGCTACAATTTTCTGTAAATTTATATTTTTAGTACAATTGCATTTTTAAATTAAATCAACTTGCTTTGCAAGTTAGCCAAGTAAAAGTAATTTTGTTAACTGAACTTTGAGTGTTTTGACTCCAGCGCAAGACTCAAGTAAATTCCAGCAACTACACACCAATTCCCCTCGAAACAGTGTGTAATGAATATATGTTCCCATGAAGGAGGAAAAAAAAAGAGCAGTAGATAAAGTCACAAAAATTTGTTTTTGACATGACATTCTGTCATGACATTCATGACATTCTGTCATGTCAAATGGCAGCATAGCTTGAACAGTTCAGACAAAACTGGGAACGAAACCATTTCTTAAAAAAAGAGGAATAAAATGAATGAAAGAAGCAATGAAAGAACATATTACACAGGTTTAGCAAGTTACTAAATGTAATTAAAACATACCAGAAAATTGCAGAGTAATTCGTCTTTAAAACCTAAAATTCAACGATTAAAACTTAACACTAAGAATCGGCAAAAACCCTGTTCTGTATATACATGGCACAAATAAATAATTATGCTTTTCATGTCTTCATCAATTATCCATCTCCTTACAACTGCACATCAAGCATTTCCTCCTAATTCTTGTTTTAGTCGTCGCTCGCTGAGCTTCCTCTGGCTTTTGCAATGACAAATGTGCTGTGGTGCAACAACTTCCTTTCTCAGAAAAAGAAAGAAGCCTTGAAAGATACTGTGACAGTCTGAAATGCCAAGATTTTAAAAGTTAACCAAATCTGCAGCATAAGTAAATGAAGGTTGGTTTGAGACTAATTCATGCTTAGTAATTGCTGATGGTTTTCTAAATAAAGCAAAATGTGTTATTGTGAAAACAGTCCGATTGTGGCAGTGTCTAATCAAGACTTCATAATCAAATGTCATTCTGCTGTTAAACTGCAGGGTGTGTCTTTACCTCTGTGCATGATCTGATGCTTCTCTCGCAGATAAGCTAATCCCCTTAAGACCTGTAAGTAAGAGATTAAGCACTATTAAAGCATACATTTGCAACATTTTTTTTGCAGAGAGAATTAAGATGTCCCGATTTTTTCCCAGATATCCACTCAGGATCAAATTCAAGGCTGTTCAGAACGCTTTGTGACAGTATTAGTAAAGAATGTAAAGAACCCATCGCTCAATTTCAAATTTAGCTCCAAATGATCCAAAAAAAAAAAAAACAGCACAAAAAAATACATTTTAAAATATCCGTGAACAGGTGGGTTGTACATGAGAGATTTGGAGTCACTTTCCACAGTAATATCTGGGTGGAGTTCTGCTGTTTATACTGAATATGTTAATAAACATCAGGCAAAAGTTTTAATTCACTGCTAAAGTTGAACGTTAGACGTTCGGTACTGGCAAGTTAAAAACCTAAATGTATAATGGTCATGCATTAAAAAAAAATGTAAAAAGAAAAGAAAAAGAAAAAAGGAATCCAAATATGATACATACAGCTATGCTAACTTTTCCCAGGATTTCTTCAGGGATTCTTCTGGCTTCCTTAAGCACCTGGTCCAAAGATCCACCATCCTGTTGAGACAACATTTATATTAAGACAAATTAAAGTAAAAAATAAACAAATCACTTCTACAGACATGCATGCAAACACACCTGTGTTTCCCATTAATCAAAAGAATGAACTGATTTAACAAGGGCCATGTCTAAATGACCAGTCCAGTTGCAACTGATGATTATTTAAATAATCGATTGTTCTGCTAATTAACTGGATAAAAAAAAAATAGAGGCAGTCTGCTGATTTTTCACTTACCCTTTTTAGTATAATATTAGAAATGTATTACAACATGCACATACATTATTTAATTCCATTTTTAAATGAGAAAAACAATTATATCCCAAAATGCAACAATAGCATTTGATCATTTGTAGCAAAAGGATGATCATTACACAAAGAAACCAAACTCAACATGGCTTCACTTTGACATGAGTGATGAGATTAAAGGTGTTCACTCATTCAACAAGCTCAGGAGACGACCATCAGTAAGAGTCTCTCACCATGTGCTCCATGCAGATGCTGATCTCTCCATCGCTGTAAAAAGCTCCGTAGAAGCCCACGATGTAGGGAGAGTTGCACTCGTGCAGCACCTGCAGCTCTCGGATGATCTGGTTTCTGATGGCGGGCTTGATTTCCAGGTGAATTAGCTGGGAAAAGAGAAGTTGAGAGCTTTTGTTGATGTGGAAGCAACGGCCTTTAACTGACCAAGGGGACATGTCGACTAACAACTACAACACCGGATTTATTGACCCGAAAAGACACGGATCACTTCTCATACAACTGGAATGCCTTGCTGAAACTGGAAACACAATACACCTTCATGTTGCTACCAAGTGGTTCGGAACTTTTTCTTGGAAACTATACCAGCGAGTTAAAACAGCCCACAAGCTGGAGCATGCCAGAGCTGCAGCTTCAGAATCTGAACCAGAGCCTCTGCAGGGTCAAATTCAACATTTATTAAAAGATCATTACGATTTAAATTTATGGCATACAAGATTTTTAAAAAATAAAATAAAAATAAATCTAACATGCTTAATTCCACCTATTGGCTTACTTGCCAAATTGCTTCTATTTAACCTAAGTAAGCTAAATACAACTTTAGCAACTAAAGCTGCTGTATTGTATGAAACATTTTAATAATGAAGGAGCTGGTAGTGAATAACTACCAGCAAGTAGTTAGCTTGTTTTGATTAACAGGTCCAAAACTTGTTTTGATTTTTTTTTTTTTACTTAAATGCAAAAGGTTCATTTTAGAAGCAAAACTCTTTCAAACATTTGCTGGGTAGTTTGAACGTCTGAAATAAATCAGATGGAAGAAGTGATGAACAAACAGACCTACACATTTGTAGCATAACTAAATGTGGTCATAGATCTTGCATGAAAAACCAGAGTTTTTTATACTTTTTAAATATAAACATTTAAGATTATTGGAATAAAAAAATGTGAACCTCCACAAACTTTGGTCCATCAATTTAACTTCACCTAGTTTCCAATATTTTCTGAAAATGAGGCACTGTTGGCAAGTAACCCAACTTTCGCATAATGTCCAAACCATTTACTCAGAACAATACCACTTGAGATTTACATGGTAGGCTATTCCAATAAACAGAGTCAAATTCTAAAAGTTATGAGAATTGCTGCTGCACAAAGTTCATCAGATAACATTTGCAGGTTCTCATTGACGTTTGAACATTCTTTGGATTGTGGTAGTAGGTTTGAGCCCAACATAAAAAGAAAAAAAAATATATAATTATCATTATGTATGTGTCAAAGCATGTATCTCTAAGCTTTATCTGACTCTCATTTAACTAAGAACCTGTCAAACCATGAAAGAATGGGGAAGAAAACAGACAAACAAAAAAACAAACAGAAAAAAACCCATCTCTGCTTCACCTGATGCAAAAAAGAAGAAAAAAGTAAATAAAATCTTCAGCATTCACCTTCCGAGCCATGACCAAACGAGAAGGTTTGTGTTGGACCTTGTTGACCACTCCTCCGTTTCCGGCCCCCAACTCGCATATTGGGTCAAAGTCTTCATCCTTCAGCTCACCAACCTGAGCCTTCTGGGTGAGGAAGGCCTCCAGGCGTTTCCTCTGTTGTTCGTCCAGGTCCAGCTCACCCAGTTTCTTCTGTAAGGCCTCAAGGTTGGCTCTTTGAGGAGAACACGCAAGGAGGAAGGATAACAGTTTGTACATGAAGTACTATTACAAAGAAAGCACATTTCTTTTAAAGGGAATTGCATAGAAACTGGACTGTTTTACAGCGACTCTGCAATTAAAAACTGGGACAACTCAAAAGAAACAACATAATTCCACAATTTATCTATTTTTTATGATAGATTTTGGTGATTTTACATGCAAATGCATCAAGCATTAACAGATACGCAGACAAGTGTGATATAATAGAGGAGAAAGTAGCACTTGTTCCCCGTCAAGAGTTGATTTAAACTTGACATAAATAAATGTACTCACTCAGATGCAGCATCGATGGTGTTTGAGGTGGCCTGTCCCTCCCCAATGGGCGTAATGTTCAGGGGAACGGGTCTTCTTTTAGGAGCCATTTCTATTTGAACTAAACTAAACGATGTGCTCAGTAAAATACTCTAGCGGCTGATCTAACCTTGCCCCTAATCAGAGATCTACCTGGGGGTAAAAAAAAAAGCAACAGGATTCGCTCTAAGTGGCTAGTCTGACTTGGCTAGTTAACGTTAGCAGAGTTAATGCACTTTTCGGAGCATGTCAGTTCGCTAAATAGCTCAACCGTGTCATACCGATACGCCCTTCAAAAGTCGGCTGGTTTTCGGTCTCATCTACAGGTGGAAAATGTGACAGGTTTGCTTTCTTCGGCTACTTGTCTATAATCTACCTGCTGCTATTAGCCATTAGCCACCTAGCCGCTACTAGCTAGCACCAGTTCCAGTCAAAATCGTGCTCGTGCGTCTGCGAGCCGAAACGAACCGCAGTCCTCCTCTCTGAGCTTCCGTCCAGCCGCAGCAGGACGCGGACAGTCCGGGGTGTCCGGTGGTTCTCCCTCGGTGTTTAAACTCGGGGGGTGCGGGGCTCTGAAACGTACAGTTGTTCGGCGCGCTGACCGCTGGTGCCTCAATACAGGAAGCAGCAGCAGTGAGTTGCCTGCAGCATCAGACCTCGGTGTGTTTGTGACACCCACTGGGAGAGTCCCGCATAAATAGCGCGAACATCCTGTCAGGCAAGTTCAAAGGACACGCAAGAAAACCCCCCGTGGTTGATTTGAGCGGACACGTGCAGCTTTTGACACTCGTGATTAATTGATTCGGCAATGAACAACCCACGTTCACTCGTTTCTGCGCTTTCTAAGGCGTTTATTGTAGTGGTTGTGTGTGTCGGTCGTGAACGAGCCGACTCGAAATGCCGGCTCCTTTGCTTTGAACGATGAAAGCCAGTTCCTTAGTGCAAGTTTATTTTCTAAAGACATGACTTCTCCTTGAGCTTTTTGATATTTGGCCCAAACCTGACATTTAGACTATGCAGAAAAAGAAAACATATGGCCTGTACATTAACTGTGTGAGCATTTGAACTCTTTGTTGGTTTAAATTCAGGTCAAACACCCACACGTTTTTTTTTTTACTGTTGGCTGTCTGTACTTCAGTCTGCTGATGGTTAAGGCGTGTGTTTTTGTAGCAGTCAAAACGGCTGAGAGTTTGTCCTTTCATACCAAATCATTGTACTATAATTTGCCCTTATGTGCCTGGTAGCACAGTCATTTAACAGCACACATTGTATACCTTGAGGCAAATCAGAAGGACTTCCAATGATATGTATCTTAACAATTGCCTTAGTGTCCTTAAGTCAGTCCAGAAGCAGGGACTGTACAAAATAAGGTAATTCTTAATCGTCTAAAAGACCAAGACATGCACAGTTAAATCTCACTGCGCTTAGTTATAACGAGTGGTATTCCATTATAAGTATTTATAAATGTAATATCACATAAATTGAGTAAAAACAAAAGGCTGTTTTAAAATGACTTAATTTATGAAGGGAACAAAGTTATTCTAAAAACATGGATAACCAGGACTGAAACAATAAGGGCAAAGATAGGATGTGTTTCAGCTTTATGCTGTCAACTTGTTACAGATCTCAGACAAACAATATATCTATGAAGATTAAAGGGCATCTAGACTGATTAGAAAAAGCTTTTAAACAAACCTGCTCGCCTAATCTAGTAACTGGTTGTGTCGCTCTTTGTGTTGTGTCCATTTACAATGACTGGATATGAGTTTTTACCACACCATGGATGGATTCTTGGCCCACTCCTCTTTGTAGAGGAGGGGTTTCAAGCATCATGGGGTGTTTAAGGTACACCCACAGGCTCTCCAAAACATTTTTTTTGTGTGTTTTTTTTCTGCCATTCAAATGGTTATTGGATCACTGTCCATGCTGCATAACACAAATGGACTTGAGTTTAACGTCAGACGTTGACGTTTGTGCAATCATTTCCTTTAGCATTTTCTACCAGTTAACAGAAATCAAGACTTCATCAAGTCACCTGAGGCCACAGAGGCTCATTCAAACATTGGTAAAATGTTCTTTTCCTTAAATACTACTAGTCATAAAACAGATGCAGACAAAAAGTTCTGCTTCGGTCTCGTCTGTCCACTGAATAAGGATCACCAAATACTTTTGTGTGCGTGTTTAGGAACCGAGAGACGAGCCTTGGTGTTCTTGTTGGTTAGCAGTGGTTTTGGTCTGGGATCTCTCCAATGGATGGCACGGAGTTTCTTACTGTTGAATTGTGAGCCTCACCTTAATGGAGGACAGTGAGGCCCGCAGCTCTTTAAATGTCGTTCTGTGTTTCATTGTGGTGTTTCTGGATGAGCCATTGGCAGAGGAACCAAGGTCCCAGCTAGATATTTTGATAGCTTTTGGTCAAATGTTCTAATCTAAAAGTTTTACTGAATCCGAGGCACAAACAGTAATTTTCAGCATCACGTAGCATAGTCTGAAAAAGCCCCAAAAGATGGCTTGTTAATATCCTGACACAAAGAAGTCGGATTGCGGAAAGGAGCCGGAATTCCCATCACTTTAGTTGGAACAATTAAGGCACATTACTGCCACCCCGTGGCAACAACAGGAAATTGAGTTTTATATTGAAACTCCATAGACAATATTAAAAATGTAAAACTAAAATTTGAGGTGTTTTTTTTTTTTTAAAAATTGGTCTTCTGAAAAGTATAAATGTTGAAAGATGTAATGTCGAACACCTTTTCCTTTCAGACTAATATAATAAGTACATTCAGGCTGTCTCACAAAGCATTTTTTCCTTATTAAAAAGCCTATTGCATTCAGGATTATGTACACAATATTGCCTAGTACCTATAATGGAGCCTAATATTGAAAAGAGGACAAATTAGTGCATAACTGCTGACTATATAAACACCTCTGGACAACAGAGGGGCAATGAGGGGGTTGAAAATGGTTTCCTACATTTACAAACATCGGGAAAGTGTTTAAAGATTTGTAAAAAATTTATTACAAAGCAAAATATAAATGCAGCTGTTCTCAGAGGTCACACAGACCAAAGAGCACAGAGGAACAAAGGTATGGAGGAAGCGAACGCTCATTAGTTATGGATACCAAAAATACACTCAACGCACATCTCACAATGAAAACCAGACACTTTTTTTTTAAGAACTGATTTTAATTAATTCAACACATCAATAACAGCTGTTAGAGTACGATCGTTTCCAATTTTACAGTTTCATCCTCGACAGGCAACAAACGTGTCCCCACATCTGTGCATTTGGTACAGAGAAAAACAAAACCCACCTTAATTAGTCCTCTCAGTTCTCAGTGGCATTAAGAGTCCAGTGGCGCTGCACTAAGCTTCTTATTATCTACTTGCCTAGAAGAACTGAAGGCAAATCAAGGCTTAATAAAATATTATTTAATTTTATTTTCTTAATAGGAACATATAAAAAAAACCATTTACATCATGGATTGTAAGCCTCTGCCTGTGCTACCAATATGAATTTTTAAAAGAATAGATGCCACTACAAAGAAAAGGAAACAAAAGAGCCTCAGCTGTCTCTAGCTTTCAAACTAAAGGCAAACACTCAGTGGCTCAGTTCCACAGTAGCAACCCGCACCACCTCATCTTTGACCAGAAGCCCATGAGAAGTCAGAGATCCCTCACAGCAACAACAACAAAACAAAGTATGTGTGCATAAATTACCGACAGCTTCTAAAGTTAAAGACCGATATTAAGATTTCTCCATTTTGCCTCAAAGTGTCCTTTCTGGATTTATCCTGTTCAGTTTTGCAGGCATTGGTTTTTGGGTGGCTCACCAAACTATCCCCCACCCCTTCATATCCATGTCATATAAGCTGTTAAGGTAAAGAGGGAAACGCGGAAGACGAGATCATCTAAAGTAATTCCTGTCATCAGACGCGCCCCGAATCGTCACGTAAATCACTGTGAACCTGAGCGAGGGAAAATAAAAACCAATCTGCTAAAACTGCAACTCGGAAAGCACACCTGCAGAACTGGACCTAGCCGAACCAAACCGACACACGGTGAAGCAGGACTGCAGCTGCTGAAGGCTCCTTTACTGGATTCCTAGAGTGACAGCATGTGAGAACTGGTTCAAGAGTCCCTGCTTAAAACCCGCCACACCAAAGAGTCTTTCAAACCAAGAAAAACATCTGAAAGCGTTACATGAACACAGAACTATAGCAACATCTTAATACATGAAATATATCTGAAGCCTGCATTTGCAGACTGAGCATCTTTATCTGGGATGCAGACATCAAATATTTACACTAGTGCAGGTGCAGAGGATATATTAGAGTCTTGAGAATGCAGCAAATAAGATCTGATTTTACTCCAGCTAATAGACAAAACCTCATCTAGAATGCTAAGAGCCTGAGAGTGAGAGACACACACACACACACACACAGAGAGAGAGGGAGACAAAGAGAGAGAGTTGGTGCAGCAGAAAGCCGCTGTCAGTTTCAAACAGGACCCTTTATGACCCCGTCAGGTAGGTGAGGATTTTATGCAGCAGAAAATGCACTGAAAGCCTTGAATCTTTGATCCAGCTCATCTTCTATACCTAAAGAAGTAGAGCCACCAACCTTGAAGGTACTTAGTAACCAACAGCAAAATCCCATGCAAGTGGAGATGCCATTGCAAGTAACATCTGAAGCTAGATGTTGTGCAACTGACCAGGAACAACTGCAAAATAAAAAAAATAATAAAAACATATACCAAATAAATAATTCCAACCCCAAAATGGCATCAGCACTTCAACAGCCTGTTCTGGTAATTTGTTTGATTCAAAACCTTCAGTAAGAATCAACCAAAAAAATAAACACACAAAACTGAAACCTCACTTCGTGACATCCTCAGATAATCTTCAAATACTGAAATCAAATTTCAACTACTTAAAAAAAGGCACCAAAACTCCATAACCAGCTTTTGCCAGCGACCATTTATGCTTTGGGCCAGTACCAGTACAGTAATTTTGATGTATAGCCTGCTTGCGTAATAACTTATTTCAACAAATGCCTAATAGTAGCCGTTTGTTTTTGCAGAGACATAAGTCTTTGCTTCGATCAGAAGCTGGTAATCTACACAACTACTACTTTTCAACTGGGTTTGTTTGTTGCTGCAGAGGGAACACAGCTGCACAGAACAAGGGGAGGGGAGGGCTAAGAATAAAGGCAAGAAAAGAAAAAAAAAAAAACTCCAGTGTAAAATTGGATTCAGAAATTCTCATTCACCCACTTCTTTCAAACCAACTTCCGGGCCAATCTGCTAAGTGTTAAATGACTGAGGTAGGTTCTCTTTAGGACAATAAAAATTGAAAGCTGAAGACGTATCCAAAATGGATGAATTGCTGAGAGTGAGAGCTCAAGCTTTAAATCAATCTGTCAAAAGATTCCCAGGGTTCTCAAAAGATTGTTGCCTTGTCCTTCAAACATTTTCAAGCCTTATTTTGTTTGTTTTTTATCCAAAAAGCTACTGAGCAGCCTCTGTTTTCAAATTGCCAGTTCCTAAGCAATGTGACAAAAACCAGATGCAAACATTGAACGCCCATGGCTAAAAGAGCCAGTAATTTGGAGTCTATACAAAGAGATGGTGAGAAGGGAGAAGTCTGAAAAGAGAGAGGGAAAGCAGACGGAGGTGGAGGTGGGGAGCTCGGCCCAGTCGGTGTCTGCAGTAGAGGCCGGACGGTACGGATACTCACTGCAGGGTGGCGCCGGGGCAAATGGACCTGCTTCCACAGATGTGCAGAGCAAACAGGACTCCTGCTCACTGCAAGCTGAAGAGTCACTGACAGAACAAGTTTGAGCATGTATGCGTTTGTTTCGTCTGAAATCGAACCAGAGCTGCTAAAAAGGCTCTGATGCTCAGGAGATGAGAGCGTCGGTGCATCTAGAGGATTACTGCATTCCTGTCCTCACATTTTAAGCCCCGCCCGCCGCCCTGCCCGCCTCGCTGTCTCCTCGTGTCAGTCTGTGAGGAGGGACAGAGCTGCAGGGTCAGTATGCGGTGACCAGGTCCTTGTCGTAGTTGTACCGCCCCCTTTTGGGGGCGGGGCTGTCGTTGCTGTCATCTGTGTCGTCGCTGTCCCCCCCGGCCCCGCCCCCTTCCTCCTCAGAGGAGGAGTCCAGAGTCAGATCTACCACCACTCCTCCGCCCGGCGCCGCCGCAGCAGGACCTGCGGCGGCAGACGTCCCCACGGAACCGCTTCCGGACCGACCCGAGAGACTGGTGCTGCTGTGGGCCGGCGAATGTCCGTTTGCTTCAGGAATGCCTGAAGAAAAAATCCCCATGTTATACAAAACAAATTCATTTTGTTGAGATTTTATATTATAAACCAATAAAAAATAGTTCACCACTGTGAAGTTGTGGGGACGAGGGATGATTTCTTTTTCTTTTCTTTTTTTTTTGACAAATGAAATTCTTGTAACGTTACTGATTATGGCTTACATATAATGAAAAAAATGTTTGAATTTTCAGAGACATGAAATGATTTTCAGATTAAAAGGAGCTGAAAATGATTACAAACCACAAATCAATTGTAATTCCTTTAAAATATTTGGTTACTTTGTGCTGTCATCACCTAACATCCCAATAAATTACACTGAAGTGGTTGTTCATAGTGTTATAGGCACTGTATGTAAACATTTAGAGCGAGAGGGCACAGGGTTAGTTACGTACATATATCAACAACAGGGTACTCTGGTGTGTTGCTTCGTTCCCTTTCCCTGTCCCTGTCCTTTTCCTTCTCATCTCTGATTGGTCGCCAGGAACCGTCTGTTAGGTACTCGATCTCCTCAATGTCTTCACTCGTCTCTTTGAGAATCTCGGATAATAACCTAAAACAGACGGCGCAGGTTTGAGGGACCTCATAAAGAAAAAAAAAAAAAAAACACACAACATACGAAACAGAAAAAGAAAAACTCCAACTCACATCAAAGCACCAAGGTTCAAATCTTATTCAGCAAGCATTTACAAATATAACTATCCTACCATAAAAACAAGCCACAATAAATCCAACCAATTTATTCGCTGATGGAAAATTGGGGGAAAAAAAAGTTTTACAGAAAAGCTAAAAGTTGGGGACTTTCCACACTAGCTTTCTTCTAAAAAATGCAATTACACCTCACAGCCAACATGTAGCACAATGCTTTCAGTCTTTGAGAAATTAAAGGAATGCCACAGAGTTTGGAGTCGAGACCCTGCAGGACATTACACGCCTAAAAACTGTAGATGAGTTCGAACTGTGCTTATTCTTTTCTATCATCTTACATTAAATTGATACCTTGACATTTAAAATTTTGGAAGAATTTGGAAACACTACTGCCGGACTGACATGACTGTAGTGCCAACTGATCTCCTCTGCATTCATCCCAACACACCAAACAATTTCTTCTCACAATATTAGCTAATTCTCACAACAAGGGTGTTACTTTTTCCACCATACCTACAAATGTTTTTCTCTCCAAAATAAAGTCATTAAGAATTAGGAAAAAGAACAAAATAACACACCTCACCAGCAGGACTGGCAGCAAAACAAGAACCCTAAAAGAAATCATTCACAAACTAAAATGTTTGTTCATGGATTCTGCAGACGATTTTATCCAAAGAGACATAGAAAGTAGAATTTAACAACGCAGATACTAGTGAGAATAGCAGGTAGGAGATGCTCTGTGAGTCTGTGTACTGGTATAACCATCTGGTGACATCTTTACTTTACGAAATATATGTGATATAGAACTTCGTATAAACTATGCAATTAATGAATTACATTTCTTTTGTTCTATTTTTAAAGAACAAAGAAAAAAGGTTTTACAAGATATTTAGGAGACTAATAATGTCCTTTTTATATTTATGGTAATTGGGGAAAAATAACCTCTTTACAAAGCAAAGCGCATAGTTTGCAGAGAAGAAGTGAAAAGAAAATCTTTGTAGTAAGTCATTTTGTTGCATAGAACAATAAATGAACTGCATTCTTGATCAAAGCATTTAATTTCTATTTATTTCCGTTTGAAATTAACAGCCTAAATAAGCGGCATAAGACTCTGCAGTTGCAGAAACGTGGCTTAGGAGATCTAAACTTAGAAGAAATCACACTTAGTGATCCTAACAAGATTTCAAGTCTTTTTGTAATTTTCTGACTCAGGAAAACTGAACAGTTGGTATAAACTGAAAATAAGTGAAACAGCAAATTTTAATAACAACAGAGTGAATTTAACACAGAGAGGTCTAAATGTTTGTACATTGACACAGAAAAAGGAGATTAGGCTGGAGAGAAAAGTCTCCTACCCATCGATTGTAAGCAGTTCAAATGGAGCAGGTTTGTCGCACACAGGGCAAGTCCATGTGGGCTTCTTCTCATTCATCTGCAGGAAGAAAACCGCGTCGAAACACTGAAGATGGGCGCAGGTTAAAACTCGGCATGGCACACCGAGCCGCATCTTCACCAGCTGGGACGAGAGGATGATGGAGGTGTTGCAAATTAAACGACCTTTTGAAATCTACAACTCTCAAAATTGTATTTTGTTGTTGTACTTACTGGACAGATTAAAGAAACTCTGAGGCCTGTGGTTGCAATTTCACTCTCTGGATCAAAGCGAAGCTTATCTTGGACTGGTGGCAAATAGTAGAAATATATTTGAAATGCAGCAAAAGGGGAGGTGAGAGGGTATTTAAAAACCAAAAACAAGATGACGATGATGATCTCAGTTATTTTTTTTCTGAAATCTTGACTTACTGCGTTCACGACAACGTTCTGCACTCTCAACTGAGCAGAGCTTCAGTCGGTTGAAGAGGTCTGCTGCTGTGAAGACCCTCACTAAGTACACGGCCACAGAGTAACGCTGTGAAAACAGATTTACAACTTGAGCTGTCAAGGTTTAATCAACTACTACACAGATTGAGACAAGAGGAGTTTTATTTTTGGAAGCATGAATTTACTTCTCCATATATTTGTGCATATGATTCTAAATCATATTACAGAAATTGTAAAAAAAAAAAAAAGCAAAAAGAATCCAACTAGCACATTCCACTAGTGCACAAAAACTAACAAAAAAAAGCTTGCACGTATAATCTGTAGAAACTGCTCAGAAACTCCTCTTCTGGGAAAACAAAACTCTGTACTCAGGCTTACTGAGCGGGTTGTGCAATCGAAGCTTTAGGACAAAAACAAAATGGACGGCGGCTTTTAAACAAAACAAGGCAGTCTGAAGTTAATGGAGCAGTTTCACTATTTATTCCACTTAAGAGGGGAAATGGATTTGAAAGTTATAGATTGGGTGAGATTGTTGCCATTTCGTTTAACTAAAGCGTTAAACTTAGTCAACATTTTCCAGGCTCTTCAAAAGATACTTTGATACCAGCATAAATTTAAGAAAGTAATACAAAGTAAACCAAAAAGATTTCATAATCTTTGGGCAAAACCCAAAGGCTGATTTGGATGTTTTCCCCCTCTCTAAAATTCTATTTAAGCTTTTAACCAATTATCAACACATTTTTTTGGTTCTTTTTTTCCCCAAACACAAATTCTTTTTTCCATATTCCCTTTCAGCCTCTGTAGTAGTTCCCATCCACACATCTTTAGAGTTTTATGAAACCAGGCTCAGTTTAACCTACAAAACCTACGAGTCCCAGCATGCCTCGGTGGATTCTCTTAGATTTGCTCTCCTGCTGCTCTGACATGCAGCTAAGTGTTACAGCATCTGAGCCTGACCTTGCCAAAGTTCCCCCAGGTGATGGTGACTCTGTTGGGGACGCTGGAGAGATGCAACCAGGGGGTGATGTTTATGGGACGACAAGGACGCCGAGGCTCAACTCCAGGCTTATTGGAGGGGTAATATCCCTGCAACCACACACACACACACACACACACACACACACACACACACACACACACACACACACACACACACACACACACACACACAGAGAGAGGAAAGTAACGTCTTTAAATTCAGTTCAAACAAAACAAAGGATCTTAATAGAAACTTGATCTTAATTAAACACAGCAAATCTTAAACAGATTATAACCAAAATGAAGATTTCTTAAGTGCTAATGAGGTTTAAATCCCTCTTAAGAATTTTTTTTGATCTCCACAAAGTCACCTTATTATGTACCCTTATTCAACTGCTTCATGCTTAATGAATCAGCCAATCAGATGGCATCAGAATGGGGAAGAAATGGGATTCAAAACATTTTGAATGACACACGATTGTTGGTACCAGACAGGCTGGTCAGAAGATTTCAATAAGTATCGATCAAGGCACATGGCTCTAAGATACTATTAATCATATGACAATAATCAAATATGATTCACACACAATTTCTGAACTCTAAAGACTCAGCATTTTCAAAAATACACCTGATGTTGGCATCAACAGCAGCTGAGAGCTAACAGGCAAATGTATTTAGATGCCATGCAGAGTCTAAATCCATGCAGATTTAGACTCTGCATGGCATCTAAATCCATGACACTTGAAAAATTGCATCCTTCCCAAATATGATCCAAAACTTATAAATGCAATGGATATTTCAATTCAACATATTGTGCAGCTCTGTAATTGATAGGCTGGTTTTCTCTCACACAACTATCTGTCTAGTTTAGAGAAAAATGATAAGAACAAAGAGAAAATATGCTGACACAAAACGATGCTAACCCAGGCTGGAGTCAAACCTGTCCTTTCGTAATATTAAAGTCTAACAATTAGCCAGCAAATAACAGTAAAAGGTTAACCTGCTTTCCTGAAACGTCAGCAAATATCAGAGTGAATCAACCTACCGGAACATGACAATAGGACTGGTTGACTTTGACAGCAATGTTGGGGGGATACTGGTCCTCCTGAACACCAATAGGGTCTGAGTAACAGATTCTGCATGACAGAAGAAGCACAGCATCATGAACGATCATCTGTGATAATCAGGGTTTTAAAAGGACTGAACAAAAACAATGCATCTATCAAATTTTAAAAATTGATTCTAAACAACCTGGATAAGCAATTCGAAACTCACCTAAGAACCACTTGGACTGATCGGATCCCAGCACGAAGCTCACTGGATAGACAGTTTAAATTAAATATATATTTTAGCGCTATATAAACAAGCAGTTTAGAGAAAAACAAAACTAACGAAACCCCTGACTTATTACCTTGCATTCCGGACCTGGTCTGCTTGGCTTGGTGTTAATTCAAAGACGCAGTGACTGTCCTGTAATTTTTCACTGTTGTGGGCAACTACAGAGACAAAAGTAGACACAAGTCAACAAAAACAAAAAAAAAAAAGTAAAACCTTAGTATACAAACTTGGTTTGCACTTACCCAGCTCTGTTGGCGGCAGAAGCGTCTCTAAGGTTTGGTAGAAGGGCAGAGGGACCAGCCTGACCTCGGTCGCAGGTGTATGGAGCGGTTTGGAGATCCCGTTGAGGTAGTCTGTGCCCTGTGGGGTCAACGACGGGGAGGAGCTGAGCGATGAATACGCCACCGGGACGCCTTCTGGGCGTCGCGCCGGGAGCCACGCGGCCGATTTGGGGAAACGCGACTCGTAAAGCTGTCGGACGTTCTTCAAGAGTTCTGGACTGTACTCGGTCTGCACTAGCCTCAGCGCACGCCCCACCAGGTCCTGCTTCAGACCACTTTTGCTGCGACCCATTGAGGCCAGCAGCGTCTGTAGGTCTGAGACCCGGAAACTTTTCACCATGTTCTGAAGGGAGGACAAAGCAAAACCGTAAGAAAGACTTCAGGGAGAACATTTTAAGCCTGTAAACTGAAAATGTAACAGAATAAAACATCTCACACTTTGAACTCCCAAGTTTCTAACCAAGCAGATGGAATATCTCAAAACTAGACCCGTGTAACCATGATGTCCTAGAGATCACTTTGATCATAAATGCTCATTTAAAAAGTGAAGATATACATCACTATATCATATCAATGCATCCTACACACTGACTTTTGAAACAACAGCCAAAGTTGTTTGACATGATGGAGACTGGAAACTTAAGTGTTTCTGTGCAGAGCTTACATCTTACATTTTGCAGCTTGAAGCAGCCTTGTTGAGTGGCAGTAGGTTTTCCTGATCCAAGGTAGGATTACTTTGTTGAAATGTCAAAATACTTCACACAATTTGTGGTTTATAAGATGGACTAAAAAAGCTATCCTTGTACAATTTGAAGTACAATCCTTGTATATTTGCAAGGTTTTTTTGTTAACTAGCAGAATGAAATTTCACAGAAGGTGCATATAGCACTAACAATAAGGGCATAAAGAAAAAAAAATTATCTATTGAGTATATCTGTATATATACTGACTGATAAATGCCACTTATATTGACAAATGACATTTCTCATTAAAAAAAAAGGATAAAATGTATAGTTCAACTCTGGTAAAAGTGTTTAAGCATATCGTTCAGGGTTTTCAAGGTAGTACACCTTGGAAGTTGGTAGCACCGTTTCGTCGTGTTGCAATGACAAGATCCGGGTCCAAACCCACAACTTGGGGTCTTTCTCAACTAAGTTTGAATGTTCTCCCCATGTAAGCACAGGTTCTCTCCGGGTACTCCGGCATTCCCCAAAAACATGACTGATAGGCTTATTGTTTACGCTGATGGCCAGTAGATATGAGCGTGTGTCTCTGTGTTGTTCTATGATGGATTGTCCAACTCACCAGGGCGAACTCTGCCACTCCCCCAACGACTGCTGGGGACAGGCACCGGCCACCATGCGACCCTCTCAGAACAAGCTGGTACAATCAATGAGTGGATGTTCACCTGTGTGTTTTCTATAAGCTAGTATGCAGCTACTTTTCACTCCAATCAATCGATTGGCGATTATGCTTTTGGCTGTGCTGTCTTCTCAACGTTGACAATATGAAACTACAGAAAATATAATTTGTTACCTTTTTTTATTTTTAATTATTCCAATTAGCAAAACAGCCACGGTTTACCGTTTAAGTTTGGACCAGCATGGCCAGATTTACCTGAAGAGACTGTTTTTTTCCTGCTCAACCAATTAATTTATTAACTATTTACATAGCAAAAGATATTTTAGCATATTCTGAATATTATTGAATAATATTAGCCTGAATAAATGTACAATTTCCATATAGAATTATGGACATGTATTTTTTTTGTTAGAATTACATTTTACAATCTTATGATTTATTAAAATCATGCGATTTTAATGAAAAACAATCCAGGTCTAATCCTTGTGTTTCATAACAGAGTATTCCCTCCACATAGTTTACTTATCAATATATAACATTCTTCATAAAGGAAAATGAATAAAAAGGTGTATTACAAATTAATTAACTGTCATTTTTGACTATTAAAAAGTCAAAACATTTAAATATAACTGGTTAAACGTTTCAAATTAAACCTGTTGGTGGTTCAAGATAAGTTTGTGTATGATTTTCAATTTATAAGTGTTTTGTTTTGACATTCTATGCTACAAAATATATTCCCATGACTGCATAAACATCTGAGGTCATGTTTACTCATATGTAAAGAACTCGTTTGCTGATCTCATAATAAGAGGGACATTTCAGCAGAGAACAGGGTATACTAGACAAAAACAAGTAGCCTAACGTCTGTTCAAATTAGCAACTAGAGCGATTGAAACATTGTTTTCGACCTGACATGTTGCTACTTTGTCTGCCGGTGTTCTCTTGGATACAAGTGGCCGGATGCTTTATGTCTAGATTGGGAAAAAAAAACACACAATTCTGTTCTTTTTGTTTAGAAAGCAAAACGCTCAGCATCAATCAGGAGGCTTGCCTCTCTAGAGACTAGCCAATCAGTATTCAATCATTTTGACAGATGGCCGGCTCTAAAAACAAAGAAGCTGACTAATAAATAAATACCTAAACTATTTGTATTACAAATGAAGTGAGGTGAAATGTGTACATCTTTGATATGTGGTCTCATTCATTATCGGTGTTTTCCCTCAGACCCAGCATGATGCTAACTAAACCAAGCACTTGCCTGGTTAACGTAGCCTAGCAGGCTAGCTTTGTTAGCCCCATAGGCTAGTTATTTTCGTCGTGATTTAAATATGCCAAATTCGTAGAAATTTCTATATTTAAAATATCGATAAACGAGCCCATGTTACTCCAGAGCCGGTGTGACTTTCAGGTCATATTCCCGCGTCCGTTTCCCCATCAAGCAAAAGCCACCAAGCTTTACCTACCATCGCTTCCACCAGTTCGGCCGCCATCTTCGCGTTGCAGTACCGCGAGAGTCACAAATGACGACCAGTCCTAGACCAATGAAAGGCCAAACCTTTTTGACAGAAGTGACGTTTTGACCAATCAGAATACGAAACAAAAGAGCGACTGTTAAAATAGGTGGGCTTACCGTCTTTTAAAGATATAGTACACCTTTTAAAAAACACTCAGAGGCAGGTCTCTTTTTCTACATTAGGCCTCAGTATCAATGAATTTCAATGGGCTTTAAAATAGGTGTCAATATAATATGTTCCAGTTTTATAATGTTGAGAAATTTTGAACCCAGGTCTCTGGTACTGTTGAAATTCAAGCTGAAAGTAGAGCACAGGCTGCCAAAGTGGATGGGGTAGCATGGTCCTTTGAAATCCCATCCAAGCAAAAAGATCCGTTTCGGGTTTTGTAACCAGTCATGAGAAGTGAAGGTGAAGCTTTGTGTGAGGCATGGTTACAATTACACAAAAACGACTAATTAAACAAAATGAACATGCATTACTGTACAAAACAGTTAGATTCATTTTAAAGCAGCACCATTGCAACAAATAGTTCAAGCATTTTTTTTACAAGTGTATGTTTGGAAATGTATACTTATATAAAAAAAAATCAGTGAACATAATCCTGATAATCCAGTCCTGATTTTCCAGTAGCTCTTCATATTTCCAAAGAATAGCCTCAGAAAATCAATCTGTGAAACTGCACCGTAAGATGTTATGAAGTGAGTGACCGTATTGTAATATATTTGATCTTTATTATAAAAATAAAAAAAAAACAATTAGGGTTCTAGTCAGCTGGACTGATGTAATCAAGTTAACTGTACACATTATCTCACTTAACCTATTAAAATGTCTTAGAACTTCAACTTAAAAAGACAAAGACAAACTGGAAATAATCCATTCTCTCTAATTAAGAAAACAAGTTGCAGCTGTGATTAACAGAACACGCACGTGCCACGATGTGACAACATGGTGATATGGTACACTCTTCAAAACATTTTCAGAAAAGTTCCATCCCATCTTTTCTTTCACGTGAATTCTCATCTTCCCATAGTAAGTACTTCAATACCTTATCGGGTTTTTTAGTCACACTGTTTGATATACCCACATTCTTGCTTTGAAAGTTTGTCAAATGTCTTAATTTCATACATAATGCAATATTTAGGTGGAGCTTTTAAGTAGCTTGCTTGTTCAGTGCCTTTTTTCTGCAATGTCTGAACATCTAATAAGTGCTTACTAAACATTTGTCAAAAAAGGAAAATACGAATGTTTTTTGTAATTTTCACTTGAACAAAATTTTGTTAATAAAAGTTAGTTGCTTCGCAAGACCATTGTAACTTAATTTGTGACAGAATAAAAATTTTACAGTTGTAAAACAATGCATATAGTAATAAATAAATTAATAAACACTTAAGAATCGATCTTATTTAAGAAGTGAATTCCAAATTGAGCATTCTGTTTTGACAGAACTTGCTCAACATTTGCTAAAACATTTTAAAATGAGTTTGACTTTAACTACCATTATAAAAGCATACACTCTTAAATTAAATCAATGTAATTAATCTTAAGCTAAATCAACTTAATAAAACATAAAATCTTAAGTTAAATCAACTTAATAAAATCTTAAAATATTTAGTTAAATCAACTTAATGTAACTTAATTTTTATAATGTAAAATCTTGACTAAATAAAATGTAATTTTTGGTATAACAGTACTTATTCAATGAGTAATGCCAAATTGTCAGCTGCATATGTAACAAAGCTGAGTCAACAACATTGCATATTGACTTACTGGACTTCCAACTTCTGTGCTTACATGTGACATTAGTCAGTTTTTGCAGTTCTTAGAGGTTTAGAAAAGCAACACTTTCAGAAGACTGAGAATGTAACAGAGGTTGTTTTTTTTCTCATTTGACTGCAACTTTCTAACCTTTGCTGGAGTGAAGTATACCAGATGTGATAACTTATGCTGAATTTGTCATAATTTAATGTGAACCTCAGCACACTGTCCTGTAAATGGAATTATAAATTGTTGCAGTGCTGAATTTTGAATTGCAACTAATTCAAAATGCCAAGCTTATAAAACAGAAACACCAAGCCACCCTGCTAAATATAGCCATTAACTTCACATTAACTTCAATCTGTCAATGATTCAACTGAGGTGCAGGCTTTCAATTTTCTCTAATACATGCCAGATCAATATCATAGGGTCAAAAAAAGTTTTATGCAAGTAAACCAACCAATTATAATGACCCATTCAAATTCTCTCAGGAAGAGTATTCAGCCAGATTTATGCCCGAAGCATACTATTGGCAACAATAACGGTACAGATGATGTGTAATTGAATATGAGCAATGTTGTGGTATATTTATTTGAGCCTGTATGCATACTTATGACTCAAAAAAGCAACAACAAAAAACAAATTGTGCATCCATTTATTGTTTTTGCAAATCAAGTTCTCTTTTTTAAAGATAATTCAACCAAGCAAAAAGAGTAGTTCCAAGTAAACATTTAAAAGCCACCAATTATTGACATTAAAACAGTCAATGTGTTCTAACATCTCACCACATTTGTATTTGTCCAATTGGTGGAACATTCACATCAAAACAAAATTATCTGGCTTGCGATGGTACAAAAACATTTAAATTAGTGATCCATATTGTACATCTTGTTCCATTATATAAACAGAAGAGGGCAACATGGTCCATGATTTAAAGTGAATCTGATTTGAATTATCGTGTTTGTTGGAGACATAGAACAAAGCAAACATCTATACTTAATTTGATCAATACTATCTATTTATGCAAAGATATGTTTAAATAAATTTCTCTACTTTAGAATCAGTAAAATTAGAATATCATGTATGAAACAACAAATGTTAATTAATTTGCAAAACAAATGCATGATCTCCTATTTTCTTGGGGTTTAAATAGCCTGAAATAAGTTTTTAACAGAACTGTAATTCACAACTCAACATTATAACAAATGTTTGGCCCCAAGAATAGATTTCAAAGATAATATTAATAAAATAAGTCAATTAGAATTGAAACAATTTCAGGAAAAACAAACAAGTATGACCTTTATCCCCTTTAATCACTGGGAAAAGCAATCCATGTGAGGATGCAAATGGATTGCATCTTTGTACTTACAAATACAAAGTATTTATCTCTTATACAGTCAACCTGGAGTTCTTTATGCATTAATTTCTTTGATAACAATGGATAGCAATGAAGAAAAAGCACTATTTTTGACTGGAGTTGAAAAAGTTCATGCATTATTGGAAGACAGTAATGAAAAAGTGCTTTTCTCAAAGCTTAAAAAGTTGCTAGTAAGATATCCTGACCACAAAGTATTATATAAAAATATATATAATATATTTTCCAAAGAACTGTAGTTTTAATTATATTTATCAGTAATTAGTCATCATAATTATGTTAAAAAATATATATAAACAAAAGTGTTCTGTTTGTGAAAATGCTTTCTGCTTAAAATTATAACATAGTTCACATCAATAAAAGAAAATAGTCCATCGTCTTGTACCACTTTCTGGTATATTGCAATACAACACTATGTGCTCTCTATAGTAAAATTAAATGCCTAAACTCAAAAGTACTTAGCTTTACCTATTAACTGTTGCCCTGTGGTTGTTGAAGCAATTCTTTGGACAACATCTTGTTGTCCAAAGAATTGCTTTAAAAACAAAGAATTGTTTAAAACAAGCTAAAGTTTTTTATAGCCAATTTTTTTGGCACTCCACGTCCGGCTAAATCTCAAGAGTTTAATCTCTCGTAATTACAAAGATTTGCTTAGATTAATAATAATAATCCTCCTCATTTGAGACCCCCTACCTGGACCTCCCCTGTGCCTTCTTTGCCCCTTTCTGTGAGGGATATATAAACAGAGACACAACTTCACTTCACAAATGGGAGAACTCCTTTTTGACTCGGAAAATTTGAAGCTGGAGACAAGTTTGTAGCTGCAGTTTATTGTGTGAAACACAAAAGTTAATAGTTTTCTTTGGCTAACAAAGCTGCTGACGTCAATTCCACGGATGGCGATTGTGTCAGGTATTAACGCATCGAGGTTCACAACAGTTGAAAGGCTCATCTTTATCCGTGATCTTGTCAACCGTAAGACTTTGGCGAAAGAATCCGTTGGCACAGAGGCAATCGCTTTATGAGGGGCTCTATTTTAAAAGTGCCTTTGAATCTCAAATAACAACTCTGAGAAGATCTTTTTAAAGATTCACTTTTCATTCATGACTTAAAAATCTACTGTACGTTTAGCGTGAAACCATTAAAACATTTACGATGAGTGTAGAAGAACCCAACTTGGAACTGACGATGGCGAGCAGGAACAGCCACGACGGAAGCAGTGACAGGCTTGGACTGAGCTTCACTATTGACTACCTTCTGTTCAATAGCAGAGTCAAAGGTTCGAAAGGAGAAGTGACGGCAAGTAGCGCGACGGAGCAGACGGAGAACAATATGCTAAATGACCAGAATCCTGAACTAAAAGAGGTGGAGATTCGTCGCAATGTACAGGGGATGTTCCCACAGGATCCAGACCTAGACAGCGGAAAAAGTAAAACCAGCGAAGAGGAGAAGAACAAAGAACAACACGAGGAGGGAGAGGAGGAAATGACCACCACAAGCTGTAGTTCTGACAAATCTTCAGACAAACCAAACCAGTCGTACATTGCACTCATCTCAAAGGCAATTCTGGCGTCAGAGGAAAAGAAACTGCTGTTGTGTGACATCTACCAGTGGATCATGGACCAATATCCTTACTTCAAGAGTAAGGTACATTCATGTTAATCTGTTTTTATGCTTAAATGTTAAAGAAAAAACTGTGTGTTTATGAAAACTCCAATAAGGTAGTGCAGTTGTGAAGGCAAGAAGTCAATCTTGGGAGTTAACTTGAAGTAAACAGAGTACTCTGAAAATGTCTCTCTTTGACATGTTGAGACAAATGCATTTCAAGTGAGTCCCAAATAAAAACAAATAAAAAAACCTGAATGAATGTTTTTACAAATTACTGCTTGTGTTCAGTTCAGTCACAGAAACATGGTCTAAGAACCATTTTCTTAAGCAAAGCGACCTAGTTGGCTCAGGTAATCTGTCTGTGTGGTTAAGCAATTAGGTGCTCACAGGGACAGTAGATGAGCTTCTTGTTGGCAAATTCGCAAATAAAGTAATCCTGTTGCTAGGTCGCAAACTGTCACTGCCTTCACCAGGTGCGACAGCAGATTGGATGCAGGCCAATGGATTAAAGTTGATCGCTAGTCGACGTGCTAAAAAGGTAACTTGGGGTGTTGTGTGTTACTGCGATCATACAGGCTCTCGACACACAATGGTGCCTGCTTGCCAGCAGCAGGACTAAAGTGGATCACTGGTACTTAACGGCCTCGTTAGTTATTTTCCAGTTGCGAACAGCCATCAGCTATCGTATAACTTGCTTGCTTTGAAGCAAATTTTGTTCTGATCACATTTTTTTCCCACTCTACATATATTCCAACAGGATAAAAACTGGAGAAACAGCGTGCGCCACAACTTGTCCCTCAATGATTGCTTCATCAAAGCAGGTCGAAGTGATAATGGCAAAGGCCACTTCTGGGCGATTCACCCTGCAAACTACCAAGATTTTTCAAAAGGCGACTACCATTGCCGGAGGGCTCGGAGAAGGGTGCGCAGGGTGGCAGCTCAGATTCGTCTTTCCTCCCTAACGTCCCCCTACCACCCTGCCGCCACTCTTACCCTCCCTCACAGAACGACCTGCTGGTGTTGCCCTCAGATCCCGACACTTCCTCTGTCCTGTTTGGCTCCCAGGCTCTACTGGCCATGGTCCAGCATACACCCGCAAGTGGGTCTCCACCTGGGTCTCAACCCCTCTGTACCCTGATAGGGTTTGACTCCTTCTGTATTCGGAAAACTCTAGAATTTGATTTGATGTTATTCATGTTGTTAGATGATTCCGGTTTACATTATACCCTTAATTTTAAAAATATGAGTAGTTAAATGAAAAAGTTTCAATATTTTCTGCATTTCACTCCCTTGTATTCTAGTATTAGAAAACTGTGCTATAACTTCATTAAATTGTGTAAAATTTCTCATTGTGTGTGTTTTTATTTAGAATCCATCTTTTTTATGTGATAACAACCCAATGATGAACATCATTTACATAGTTCCCCGAAAGACATATGGACCAGACTGAGTGTTTGTGTGTGTGTGTGTTTAGATTTTGTTAAAAGCATACTAAAAGTGAGCCTCCTAATAGGACACCACCCGTTGCTACATGCTAATTAGTCAAAGCTGTCGGGATGCAAAATCCTGAGCCCTAAGAGACTAAAATCGGGCTTTCCAAAGATGACTCCCGGGGAAATGAGGCCAGATAATCCCAGCAATCCCAAATAGTTTCAAGAACTAGGAAGCTTATCACACTGTGTAATCCGCAGCCGCAGCTCTAAAATAAGGAGGGTTGGGGGACAATGGGTGGTCTTGGATATAGGAAGCAGAGAAAAGGGAAGGAAGAGGGAAGAAGCAATGAGTTACTGGAGAAAAACCCAAGAACAGCATATCTAATTCTTTAGTTTAATTGGAGGCAAAAAAAGAAACAATGATGTCATTATGGCATATTACAAATTTGTACTTGAAATTAGAAATTATTCTGTAAGATGTTAAAATGTAGATGAAAATTAATCTGGATAATTTGTCTTATCTTGGGTATTACAGGGATGCCTTTTTATGACCTAGTGATAAAATGGAAATAAAAAAACAGTTTTAAATTACAAGAATAAGTAACTTCCATAGATAGAGAAAGATTTTGACTTTAAAGAAGATTACACAATGAAAACAAATATTCACCAAACTGAGCAGTACTTATGATTGACCTCTGTCTTTAAAAAAATCCACATTGCAGTTTTTTTTTCTGATATTACGCCAAAAAATACTGCCATGAAAATAAGTATCAAGTTAATTTTTACCTGCTCTGCTCACGTCAATAGTGAAATTCCTTTCTGACTTGCAAAGGTTGGCATTTACATCCACAGTTCTTCAGCCTAGGAGGATTAGATCATACATTGACTTTTCTAAAGTTTGTTTGTTCCCCGCTCATGTGGGCTTCCTATTTGCAAAATATTGAATATTTGAATGCAGCAGTATTTGACATAAAATTAGATTCTGAACAGACAAACAATATGTCAGAGGGATCAGGAGCTTGGAGAGCAGGTGTTACTCACCACACTTAGTTTCTGGCGATGTTCATTAGAAAATGACAAATCCATCTAATTAATTTTTGTTCTCCAAATCTTCCTATTCAATGTCAGCAGCTAATTGGAGAACTAATTTGCTTAATTCCCATGAACAAGTCTCTGCATGAAATCCTCTTCAATTCACCAGCTTTGCAGCTTTAATTTGGTTGCATATGTTTGCTATGCACACACACACACACACACACACACACACACACACACACACACACACACACACACACACACACGCGCGCGCGCATGTAATGTTCAACACACACACTTCTGTTTTCTGCATAAGCTAACACACTGCTAAGTGAAGCATTGTGCAAGATATTCGTAAAATGTTTAAACGGTTTTCTCCTGCAAAAAGTGTTGCAAAGTTGATAGTCACACTAAATTATAATTAACCACATTATTACTCTGAATCCGATTGAGGTCAGATTGAGCTGTGTGTCTCTGTGTGTGCATGCATATGTGCATGTTATTTTGTTAATCTAATGAGATGGGTGGTGGCGTGCTGGGGGTTGTAGATTAAAGCCCAAAGATTTTTTTTTTTTTTGCTGATTAGCAGAGAGTGAGCTAAGAAGATCAGCCCTGCTGAGACGGCGAGGAAACATTAAGGCCGTGTTTTAATACACTCTGTTTACAGCAGCATTCCAAAGCTGATTCCCTTTAACTCATGTGTAACTCGGCGATTTGACCAACATACAACAGATCATTCAGGATAAATCTATACGTGGTGATAGATCGAGGGAAGCTGCTCGAAAGGTTAGCTTCACTTCAGTAAAGGTGCTTTTCAGCTTGAAATCAGGTGTGTGCTTGTAATTAGAAATTCAAGGCATTTAAATATTTCAAAAGAAGGAGATAATATTAATCTATGAATTCACTCGCTTAATCCTTGGAAACTGACTGACAGATTTGTTGAAACCTATTTGTTGAAACCTAACCAATAACAGCTTGCATATATTTCAGTTGTTTGTAAATGAATCAACACTTTTGGATAGAAATTCTTCAAATATAAAAGATAAAAATACATTTACTAACTTTAATATCTAAATCCTAATCTTTTTGTTTAGAATTTATCCAAGTTCAAGAAGGATTTACTAATTTAATTATGTTTTACTGCTCAATATATTTACACACTAACATGTCTGATGAAAATTTAAATGGTTTTAAGTGGCTAATACCATCCAAAGCTCCTTTTGTACTGCATCTCCATAAGGCTATGAACATGTACAGGACAGAACAAAGCAAACACACTCAAATTTAATAACAATTCAGAGTAGTTAATTAACCAAAAATGCCTATCTTTAGACTGCAGGGAGGAGCGGCAGAAATCTACAGCTCAGGCAGGAGAATCAATTCACAGTAGGTGTGCATGCCACAAAACTAGCTAATATAGAAGAGTTGCAAGAAGAAAATATAGAGGTGCTGGTTGGTATAGGGACACAAAAATTACACACCACATATTTGTAGGAAGTTATTTTTGTCACCCAGTGTCAGATCAAAGTCAAACCTTTTGACCCACATGGTAACACTATGCAAAGTAACATTGCACCTGCACATGACATCCACTTGGTGAAACATGGTGATGGCAGCCTCATGCTGTGGGATGGATGTCTTCAGTAGGGGCAGGGAAGCTGGTCAGTGATGATGGACAATAAAGGAAAACCTCATTAGAGACGAGAAACACTTCAACAACAGCTAGAGCCTCATGGAATCGTTTAGGTAAAATGTATAAAAATGTGACATTATGCTATAATTTAGAACAAAAATGCTTTTGTTCTGATGTTAGCTAATTTTAAAAAACAAACCAAGCCATTAACTTATTAATAACATTCACGAATACGTGGAGCAGCGTTTACAGATCTCCATTCACTCCATGATTAGCCTCAGAAGTTTGTTCCTGCAGCTGAATAACTCTGAAAAGCCTCCGAAGCCTGGCGGAGCCCAAATTGCTGCACTATTAGAAAAAAAAAAACATGATTGCATAGAAGTAAGCAGCATTTAAGGGCTTAAAAAAAGCGCTGCGGCTGAACCCAAACCAGAGCCCATTTGCTGCTTGTGTCCCACTATGAACAAAAGCCCGGCGTTACCTCGGCTTCAAAGGCTCCATAATAGTGAATCGATCAGAATGCGAGGCGCTGTTCTGCAGATTACTGTTAACAATAATTTGCCTCCCAGTGCACCGTTGCCATCTTTGAAGCAATGTTTTATTGCCTTTTCTTTTTTTCATCTGCATCTGTCGTCCCCGAGGTCCACTGTTTGATCTCACCCCCCTCCTCTTTCTCCCCACCAGTGCGCGCCTCCCCGGGGTCGCGTTGACCTGTTGATTGGCAGCTGCGATCAGACATATGGTGGGACGAAGGCATCGACCCGCAGCTCCCCGGAGACAAAAGCAGACTAGCTGGGGTTTTTTTTCTTCTCTCCCTTCTTCATCCCCCGTCTTCCACAGCGCCGAAGAGCCGAGCTGTAACACCCGAGGAGCAGGAGGAGGAGGAGGAGGAAGAGGTGCGACCGACCACTAGATGACGCAAGGTGCAAGCAAATGTTTCTTGGCAGCGGCTTTTCAGCTAGTAATGCAACTGATTGCAACGTTTTAATAGCAGCAGTATTTATTTACTGGACCCCTCGATCACAATTTCCGTTCACTAACAAATAATGGCAGTGTGTAGCCGCTAATAATTAATGTCGCACTTATGTTATGTTATAAATTTCCTGTCAATGTACATATTTATCCCTGTCTTCATTCATAAAAAAAGAAAGGAAAAAAAAAAGAATCACAAATAGATCTTTATTCCAGTGAGATCCGCACTTGCATTGGATCTTAACTTGAAATGGATCCATAAAGCAGACATGTGAATATCAGATAACACAGGTCCAGGGATCTATAACCCCCTTAGGCTATTTTTTTCTTACAATTTCCACCTTAAAAACATTTACACATAAAATCAGTCCGCTATAGTTTAACATGTGTTGGGAAGATCTGCTCAAAAGGGATAAATAAAAAAAAACAACAGTTTGATGAACATGTAACACTGTGTTTTCACTCCGTGACTCTATATTTTGTCACATGGTGACCGTAACCCTCTATCTGATTCTCCCACCTGAGCTGTGGATCTCTGCTGGTCCTCCAGAGTTAACATGCGCCCCTTTGCCGCCTGTCTGATTAAAGTTCCTCATTCATTAGTTCATGATTAGGACAAAGCGAACAATCACATTTTGCTTGATCGAAAGTCACAAAACACATCTGTTTAAAAAAATGGGACGGAGTAGCAATAGAACAATTACTGTTACTAAAACCTTTGAGTTTTATCAAACTCAAACTGGCCGCTCCCTGCTCAGGGACTGTCAGGGTGAAAAGTGAACAAGTTAGTTTTCTCAGTGTTCGTGCCAGGCTTTGCTGGAACCCTCCCAGCTCTCTGCTGGCTTTCATAAAGCTGTTTGAGGGCAGCTTGACCCTCTGTTGACCAGAAAAAAAAAAAAACGTGCTGAACTTCACATGCATACGTGTGTGTGTCTTCGCATGATTTTAGCATACAGAATGCAAAACATCCCCCCCAATCTCACCTTTTATGGCTGGCTCAGCGTTGCCATGGCGATGCATCCACGGCCAGGGTCCTTTGGTGATCCCCAGTGACCCTGATTGGTAACCTCTGACATTTAGGCCATGGCCAGGGTCAAGAGGTCAGCGATGGCCGGAGGGCAGCAAGAGCACTTCCGTGATTGGCCCTCTGACGCGCTTGCTGCCGCTCTCCTCTCTGCAGGGCTCGCCTCCCGTATTTGCAAAATCTCGTTTGCATGTGTTACAGAAAGCAGGACTATCAGTTTCATCCTGCTGGTTTACTCTGCACATCTGCAGGTAGGCTGCTTTGTGCTCACGGCAACATAAGGCTCAATATTGTACAATTTGCATCCAGCCGCACATTGTGTGTGAGCTTTTGGTTTCTCACCTCAGTTTTGTGTAAAACCGTTATGCTAAAATCCAATTAGCAGCAGGGTAGCACCCTGTATCATGGTGGTTATGATAACAGTAATGATCTTCAGTATTCCCATGGCTCTGGCAACTCACCAACCCCCAGGTGTAAGGATATTTACAAGTCTTTATATGACGGTGTGCATGCATGTGTATGTGTGAGCGTCTGTGCGGGTTTATTTCTGCGGCGTTGCACCACTCCACAGATCTTCTCGAGGGGAATAATTACAGAATCGTATGTACTAAAAGTCATGTGACCCAAGCCTCCCGCTCCCAAATAATTTATCCCCGCGGCTGATAGCTCGTCAATATCAATTTATTAATTTAACAGTTCTGGACTGATAAAAGGTAGTGCGCGCGGTTAGGCTGCTAAAACAGAGAATAAGGATGAATTTTACACTGCAAGGTTGCGAGGGTGAGGAAGGAGGCAGAGACTGGAGGACAAAGGGAGAGAGAGGGAGGTCGAGAAACAGCTAAGGACTGATCAATGGAAACACAGAGGAGAGAGATGCACATTCGGCCTGCAAAAATGGGCCACCATCGCTCATATTCTGATGATATTGAACAGGAGTTATGAAAATTAATACACTTATTATCACCTTATTAAAAATTAAGATTGAAGAAGGCGTTCTCGTTGTATTGAAATTCAAATGTCTCGAATATATTGATCAGCACAACCTAGTTTTTTGCCGACCTCTTAGGTGTGAGCTTTTGACATAACCGTCATAGAAAAAAACTCTGCAAAACCTTAAAAGTTTTTAATTTGTGGCACAAAGTAAATCCGTAAATTAGTAGTGATGCCTCAAGGCCTCTTAATTCTTTGTCTTTTTCTCCTGTTCTTTAAGTGCATCTAAACTGAGAACGTCCTCTTTGTTGGTCCATAAACGTACCAACAAACAGAACTCTTAATGCAGTTTCTTTTTTTTAAGTTTAGTAAAAATCAGGTCAACTTTGCAAACATACTGAGAAATATTGACACAAAGTTTAACACGAGTTATCAGTAACATGTCAAGTAATCCACATATACAAACAAATCAAAACAATAAAATTCAGAAATGAAGTAACTAGCAATGAAGAGGAAGGAAACAAGGAATAATAATCTATGTCTTTGCCCAGTTTCTTTTATTCATGGTTTCTTTTATTCAGTACTTATTTTCTTTGATGTCTTAATTTATGGGCTTAATTTGTCTTTGTGTGTGTGGATCCATTGAGTTGTTGCAAACATGAGGTGAGAATTGTAAATCATAAGCACCAATAGGAATATTTTTAAAAGGACATTTTTTTGAGTGATCAATACTTGCTGTATGCTTTTGATTAATAAAATTGTTAATCTAGTAATTCCTTCATTTTGATGATTCACGGATGTTTGTGATTTGGTTTTCTTTTGTCTTCATATCTAATTACATCTGGGTTTATTACTGTTGGAAATAATATTGCCATATTCAGTTGTTTATGATAGTCATTAAGCTTTTTCCACATCAGTTCATTTCTTTGTTGGTTATTTATTCTATTGTTATTATTGCTTCATATAATCATTTCAGTTTGTTTTCTTATGATAGTCTCAAGCTTTTCCTTTTAGCTCGTTGATCCTTTTGAGTCTTGTGATTAGCTCAGCTCTTGTAAGTTTCCACCCCCAGTCCCAGTTTTTAAGATCCTGGTTTTTCACTATTCCATGCTGGATTTTTCTGCCACTCTCACACCAGCGCCATTTCTTCTCCTGTTCCTGCCTGCATCGTCATTATTAAGATCTCTGCACTGCCTCTGGTTCTTTATGACACTCATTTTCCTTTAGATCCTTCACTTCCTTCAAGAAAACTGCAGCACATTTTTCTCTTCCGGCAAATCTATGTTCCTGATAAGTGTTTAATTACAAAACTAAAATAAAAAATATCTGCATGTTCCAGATTAGTCATTAAAACCCTGATCAGTTTATCTCTGCTAAATGCTGTTAGACAGGTCTTAGAGGTTCTTCTTCAAAGATTGACCATTCAAAACAAAAAATACATAAACGCGGCCTTTTAGGCTCGACCTCTGCTGACCTGTCAGCGCTTCTGCTGTATTGAAATGTTTTTTTTAAAGGGCAGTGAATATGTGTCCGGCTTAAAGCAGAAGGCATATATCACCCAATGTCCACCACTATAAAGCCAACATGCAGTCCCACCTATTCCCAGAGCCATTACATAATATCCCTGAAGGAAGCTAAAAGGTATTTTAATAAGACCCACTGCTTGGCCACCTTTGACCTCTTCACAGTTGACCTCCAGCTCCTGACCCCACTTACACTGGCCAGTGACAGTAGTGGACACAGATTCCACGAGCGTCCTGCTGAGAAGGAAAACACAGAAGGAGAAATCCATTTAGAAACTAATACAAGCAGGTTGAAGCTATCATGCTCTCTGAAAGATTTCCTTGCTTGTCCACTGAGAAATGCCGATTATAGGAGCCAAACAACTCCTAAATCCGATCGCTTATTGTTCTGTATGTCTGCGCATTATATAATCCCCCTGGTCTCTGCAAGCTCCCAGGCTCTCCCTTTGCACAGGCAATCACTGTAGTGGATTCTCCTCGGGTCTTTGGAGAGCTGCAGGGAAGCGAGTGTCAATAGAAGTGGAGTGTGTGAATGTGAGAGATGATAGACTGAGGTTAAGAGGTGTCAACACAGGAGAGAGGGCTCAAGGACTCTTCACTGTGGCACTCTCCTCAACCCCTACTCTGATTAACCGCTCTAAAGACGCTATAGAGACACAATCGCCCCACACCGAACCATACACACACACACACACACACACACCTGGACTCATTTCAGAGACACACTTTGCCACTCTCCTTGCCACAAGTCACACACGCTGGTTTGTGAGGCTACATTTCATCCGTGCGTGTTTGTGTGTCAGACGCATCAGGTTTGAGGTGTGGAAAAACCTGAAGATGTGTTGTTCACAGGCACAGGAGTCTTCTGAAAGGTTCTGGCAGTCAGCGATGGATTTGTTGCACCTCTGATGTGCTGTATATGTTCAGCCAAGTGTAAGACACAACAGCGCCATCCCACAGGGCTTTGCACCTGTCAGTCAGGTGCTCCATCGGAGCTTTTTTAAAAGTATTTACCCATGAACCAAGCTGAGATGTGTCTGTAGTACATTAAGTAAAGAGAAACTGGACGTTTCAGTAGTTTTTATTATAAATGTAAAGGAAAGTTTTTTACTTAGAAATTTACCTGTAAAATCAATTCAAAATAAAGTGACAAATACAACCAATTCATTTTACTATTTACAGAATAGTTACATACGTATCCAAATCCCTTAATTTTTTTTTGACATGCTTCTATATTAAAAACATAAACATATGGTCATTTTATTTAGATTTTATATGGTAGACCAAGACAATTCTTAAGCGAAATGACAATGTTTCACGGTTTTTGAAATTCAGAAGAATGTGACGTATTTGTTTCCAGCACCACTCATATCCCGATTACAGTTGTAAGTCTTTGAGAGTTTGTCTTTTTCTGTTTTTCAAAACGTCTCAAGCTCATTCAAATTTGATATACGGATTTGTTAACATCAATTTTCACATCTTACCACAATTTCTCAATTGGACTTGGTCTGTCTATTATTTTATTTGCTTTGATCTAAGACTGATTTTGTAGATCAGTCTCCTCTGGTAAGAATTGCTTTTCTGTTGGAAAGTGAAGCTCTCAGGCTTCAGTTGTTTACACCAGGTTTTCTGGTTTCCTTCCCTGCGTTTAGCTCCATTCATCTTTCCATCAATTCTGACCTGCTTTCTAATCCCTGGTAAAGAAAGTTTCCCCAGTTTGTGGAATAGATCTAATGGTTGACCAGTCAGTAAATTCTTCCCCCAGAGCTGTGGATCTCTGCAGCTCCTCCAGAGTTGCAGTGGGCCTCTTGGTTGCTGTTCTTGTTGAATGTTGAAATGTTCTGACTGGCATATATATATATATATATATTTATATATATATATATATATATATATATATATATATATATATATATATCACTAATGTTTAATTATATATACCTCTGAAGCTTTTCCTGAACATCCAAATATATTCACATAATAAATCACACACACAAACAATTTTTTTTCTAACTTAATTATACAGGATTTAATTTAATTGAGGGTTTGAATATTGATGCACTCCACACTTTCTGGATTTTACATTAAAAACCATTAAAAGGTATCATCTTCTACTCCAAACCCATGTTTGCTTTATATTGGTCTATCAAAAAAGGCATTATTGTTCAAAATATGTCAGAAACATTCTTTCAGAATCATAATTTATTCATTCCTACCTTCTTTTCTTCACATTTGTCGAGTTACCAGATTATGCATATTAAAATAAGATGTTAACTCAGACATTCCTGTGTTTTGAACTTCGAGCAGTTCTTATTTAGCTTCTATTTCTGTTTAAGTTTATTTTTTGTTGTCACAATTAGCAGATTGCATATTTGGTCTGATTACAAAGACAAAAAAATATCTCCGACCGGGTCTTTGGTACTAACTCCAATCACCGTCAGGATTTTTTCCTCCTTTTCTGAAAATACTCTGTTGTCAACATGTCTGTGGTCTCACATTTTTGACACTGTTACTTCTTGTGAGTGTCTCAGAGATGCTATGTTCCTCTGACCTAGCCGATACACAGCCTCCTTCAGCCATGCATTCGCTGATTGCATTCTTTTTTTTTTCCAGGGAATTTCTGTGTCTGTGATGAAGCTGCATCTCTGTCTCTCAGTAAACAAAGCTTGATGTATTGATCTTCTGAGCGTGTGGTCGTGTTTGGTCTGCCTGATGTTGTGCTTTGGATACAACTGACCCAGTTTCCACAACGTGTTGTTGTGCTCCACGCAATGCCCTTTTAAAAACCTTCAGTCTGGTTTTGCAGCTGAGCGAGAGTTCTTCCAGGTTTATTTGAACTGTTTTATGTCTGAGTCTGAATGTGAGACCTACAGTGCATTGCAGTACAGTTAAATAATGTTCTGATAAAACAATGAGTTCATTATTTTAATAACAATTTTCAGAAATATTATGTAAAATGTAAATTAACTAGTGTGCAGTGAATTCAGCATATTTTAAATAAAAACAAGAAAACAATATATTAAATATTTATTGGAGAATATGCAGATGTTTTTTGTCATTTTCTTCTTTTATGAGAAGCATACTTACTACTTTACTGCAAACAGTCTTGAGCGTTTCAAGCTGACAATCTGGAAATATAAAGCTTTGCAATTGGTTACATTACAATTGTTTTTCTATTTTTCTTCCATATTTCTTCAGATGGTGTGATTTGTTGGCAGTGCTGGAAGACAAACAGACCATCTCATCATCCGGACTATTTTCACTACAGATGCAAAAAGGTGTTGTTTTGGTATCTCCTTGTAACATTCATCAATGTCTTTACTGATCACTTGAATTGCAACACATGGGCCTCCCAAAGCTGATTATGTTAGTTAGCATAAACGTAGCTTATACAAACAGCACCCTGTGTAATAACTGGGACCCCTGGTAACATGTGAGCAAAACCCCTAAAACAAATTTTCGCTATGGAGACACAATGGGATGGCAGGGTTTGGTTCTTTAACAACAAGCCTAAGAGATTTTGTTGATCTTTGCTGTAAAGACAACATAAAAATTGGTTATTGTTGTATTCCAGTTGTTGAAAACTGTTTAATTGTTTCTGGCTGTATATATGAGTTTATTTGTGTGTCTTTTATCTTGTAGCCATTTTCTGACAAGGTAATTTTTTCCAAGTCAAGTCTCAACTTCAAGTCAGGTTTGAAATCTAAGAGTTAACTCATAGTAAAGCTTCAAGTCTGTAATTTTTTAAAATAAATGCATGCCAGGTCTATAACTGCATCAGTATATTATTTTAACATTTGAACCTTTGTCTTTTAATCTTTAAACATTTAATTTTGGCATGCAAACAAATTGTTGTAGGCTACTTCAACATTTCAATTTAGAAATGAATAGAATGTAATATTTATTCTGTTAGAAATAAAAATAGACATATATGCTAAACAAAAATAACAGAGAGAGATTAAAATCAAGCAAAGCACTTTTATTTTTCTGTTGTAATAATGTAGTCAATACCTGTTAATCACTATTGCCCATATTGCCCAGTCTCACTATATTCAGCACTAAATAAGGTTTGGTGGTTTCTCTCTTCCTCACTCTAAATCAGAACATTTTTTTATTTTAATTGAGAAAATGCTTTAAATATAAATTTAAAACCTTTGTTGTCAAGTCTAAAAAGTTAAGACGCTCAAAAATGATGCTGTAAATTACAACATAATGAGTGAGGAACTGTGTAGTGAGGAACTGAAAAAGCATCTGTATGAGCAGAACAGCAAGACAGCTTAATTTTTATCTTTCCAGCCAAAAGTGTCCAAGTAGCTTAATAGAGGATGAATACAGAATAGTGGATGATTTCTCTTTTTGTGGACAAAAGGTCACTCTGTAATTCACTGGAGCTCCTTAGACTTAGAAATATCTGTCCAGACTGGTTGATGTCAGTGATGTTTGTTTCTTTTTGATTGCATTTAGCTTACTTCATGTTGTCAGGCAGGGTCTATTTTAGCAATCTTTTTAATTAATATCATTATTATTTTAAGACTTGAATTTGACTAGTGAAATCGATTTAACAATGCGGTTAATCATAGTCAAGTCACAGTCATGATTCAAAATAACCAGATTGGTTTGAATAGCTTTTTTTCCTTTTGTAAAAATCAGTGCATCTTTGATTTGCTAGCATCCCTGCTGGTATAGTTAAAGTAATTAAAGCCTCCATCATAGTTTTTGGAGCTCTTTAGCAGTCGGTGTTAAGCGATGCGGCTAACGCAATCCTTGTCGATGCTCCCCTCGTCCCCATCACTCTGAAGCGAAGAGCAAACGGCTGCTCTCAAGTGACCAAACGAAACCGTGCAGAAATTGAGATATAATACACACTGTGCACGGCTATAGATCGCAGAATGTGAGAGCACTATATGAGTCAATATCTAAATGAAGAAAGATGCTGATGTGAACGCAGATATATGACTCACATCTGTAAGAGTTGACATGGAGGCAGGTTCATGAATCTTAATTATCAGAGTTGAGAAGCGGGTAGGTTGAGCTGGGTTGCCAAGACGTATCAGCGTGGCACCACGGGAGCATTTTAAAATAAACAACCACTCTGACAGCGGTGGAGAGAAGACTCTCAGCAGCTGGGGCCAAAAGACTGTATCTCTCTGCCGTCCCCTCCCTTTCTTCCTGAAAACCTGTGAAGTAGAAAATAGAGGAGATATGAGGAGGTGGGGATGGAGGGAGATAAGCAGGGCTGGAGATAGGGACAGGTGAAAGAGGTAAGGGTCGTAGCACATGCTCCTCTTGCCCCCTTCTCTCGCCAATGTTTTATTATCCCTGTCAGATTGCAATTTGCTCAACAGTAAACATACAGAACGGGCTTAATTAAGAATTTTTGAACGGGGATACGGTCAAGTCCGGAAACATTAGCGAGATGCAACCGGGTGTCGTAAAGATTGATTGAGACAGAAGATGGAGGGATGTGGATAGAAACAACCGGTGGAGGGAGGAATGGAGGGGGGCGGCAGCGTTGCATATGCGACAACTGAGGGGTATTCTTGTGTTGCTCAGGGCAGTAGGGTGAGATGAGTTTGGAAAGCTGGGGACAAACGATTTTTAATGCATTAACAACCCGGCTGTGTGAGGCAATAACAAGGACGGGATCGGCGCTAAAATGTTTGACATCCTGCTTTGAGATCAATGCATCCCGGACAGGACACACAGACGCAGGCGGACACATATTCACCTCCACTACCGGCACACAGACGGAGCACGCACTCCCACGTGCACACGCGCCGGGCCCAAGAGCATGTGGGTGGGTGCACAAGTTTAACAGCCTTCAAACCTCATGGCGATGTGTAGAAAATACAAAAAAAACAAAAAAACAATACCTATATCCATAACAATATCCGCAGGTAAAAGCAGCTTTAAATCAAAACAGATAGCGGGTGCATCTGGAGTCGATTGTTGAGAGCTGGGTGGACTACGTAAAAGGCCAGAGAACTAAAAGAGTAATGAGCCTATCCATATCTCCCTGTGGACCTGAAGTTTGCATTCAATACATTATTTACAACTGAATTTTTACTGAGATATAGGTTCCTCTCTGGGGTGTTTACAGACTGGTGCTCTAACTGCTTGGAGTTTAGCCTGCAGAGTTGAGCAGCATTTAAAATTGATGCACGTTAACCGACCTCTATACATGTGTGTCACACAGACTCATGCAGTGCCTCGCAATTATAAACACAAATGTCTTTTCTCTGATTTCATATTATAGATTGACACAAAGTGCAGTTGCAAAGAGAAAGCAGAATTATACGTGCCTTAATTTTTTTTCTGAATCAGATTTTTTTTGTATTTAGCACCCCTGAGTAAGTGTCCTACCAGCTTTGCACATCTTGCAACTCAGGTTTCTCCATCATGCCTGGATGGAGAGCATGTCCAAACACTAATAATTAAGTTCTGCCACAGATTCCCAATTAGCTTTATGTATCGACTTTATCTGTGACATTAAAAGACATTAATGTGTTTTCATGTAGTTCCTCATGCCCTTGTAGCTCTCGGCATCCTTGTGTCAGTCTCCTGCCAGAGGGGGAACCTCCACCCCAGCTATCTACTCTCAAAACAACTTATTTCCATGATTGGACTAAGTTTTACGTCATTCGTCTTCCTATCAGATCTGATGACCTTACTTGCCCTGGTGGAATAAAAGCATCCCCACGGCATGATGGTGCCATCACCCTGTCTCACTGTGGACCTGGTGTTTAGAATGTGATATTTTTCTGCCAAGCATGTTAAGCCCAAAGACCAAAAAACTCAAGGCTTGGTTTCATCATAGCAGAGCTCTTCCGCGTGTTTGCTGTGTTTCCTACATGCACATTTGATATGCAGTGTTGTTTTACGTCCTAACTCTACTTCCCTGACCTGTCTGCTATGTTCCTTGGCTTTCATGGTGTTATCTATCCTCTGACAAACCTCTGCAGCCTTCACAGAGCATATATACAAAACTTAAAATAGGGGGTTGATCCTCAAGTCAGAGTGTTTTAAAACAACTGGTTATATGGAGTTTTAGTAAAAAACAAACTAAAGAAATAATACAATTACATGAAAAACTTCACTGATTTTTTTTGGTGATAAAAATTTTGACTTATTTTCTTCTACTTGTCAGTTCTGTATAATTATCAATTTCCATAGGTATCAATAGAAGAAATATAAATTGCTTTGCTGGGCCACTAAAGTTCTGCAGGAATCAAGGAATAACTTTTGGTTTGATGCGAGACTTTTAAAGCTTACCCAATCTCAACTGTCTTTCAACTTCCTTCATTTCTGTGCAACCAATATGGTTCGAAGAGGCAACATTTATTATTGTGCTGTTTAAATGTTTGGCCCTTTATCAAGTTTAGTCCACAATCAACCTCCAAAAATGAAAAAGGATGCACAAAAGTCTTTATGCAGGTTTTTGTCTGTTAGAAGGCATGGGGGAAAGGCATCAAGATTACATGGTTTGTGCTTTGTTTATGTATTTTTGCTTCATCACCGGCATAATCCAAATGTCGTCTTACATGCTGTTGGCTCCGTGATTACAGAAAAGAGCATTAACTTTTTATTCTGTGGGAATAGGAAGGTTTAATCATGAAGATTCACTTGGTGTAAACATAAGATAAGACAATCCTGCTCCCAAAAAATAGATTTATGCAAACTAAATTTGCTATCTACAAAATGAATTATTCTATTCCTCTTCAGCCTTGTCTTAAACCCCTGCAAGAGACCATAAGGATTTTTTAACAACCTCGTCCCTCCCTCCCTCCTCCTGTTTTCTTCCAGCCAGAGTACAAGCTGCTGCTGTAGCCTGAGAAGTCCCCGCTCCCTTTGTCTTTTGTAGTTCAGCATCTCTCGCCCAAAATACTGTAACTTCTGGGAAGCGGGGAGGTCTCAGTTCTCCGCTTGGAGAGAAACCGTTCTCTAAGTCTTCACGACGATCCCTCGCTCTCTCCCTTCCTCCCTCTGTCTTTGTCTCTCTTTTTTCAAATAGACTATTTGTCATCTCTGAAATAGAGCGTTTTTAAAAATTCAACCTGGAGCCAACCCCCCACCCTGACTCTCCTCTATTCTCACTCTCAATTCCCCAGACTCTGGCCGGCTACGATCAATAGCCTATTGATCAACTCTCTCCATTCCCATTACACACCAGTGCCAAAAGAGCCAACCATTTTCCCTGAAAAGCTGATCTGGAGCATATTTGCAGTGGTAGGGTTTCTCTAATTTCAGCAGGTTATTATTAAATGCCTACAGTGTGTAAACGTCTTGCTGCTCCGAGATGCTGAGAGGTAAAGATGTGCTAGAGAGGACCACACTGACCGCAGTTACCTTTTAATTGAAAGGTACTGCACTGAGGTAAAGTAGGGTATAGCTTCCCACTTAAAGTAAAATAGGAAAGGTGAGAGCATTACCACATACGTAGAAAGCAATTCTTTTCCCAGTTGTTTCTACTTCATTTCTCTCCCCCGCCTTCTGTCTCTCTCCTCTCTTGCTCTCCATAGACAATGCTATGGGCAAAATCAATACTGGAAAGGAAAAAAAACACACACACAGAAGGCATATTTTTAGCCCGTTATTATATGAGCTGCATGAGGAAAAGGGTGTTTGTGGGAATGACAGAAATGCCAAGGTTCTGGTAAGACAAAGATAGGGTGGGAGAGAAACAAAAAGAAGCGCGAGGGCTGAGAACGATGGTGGTGCTGGGCTGTGTAAGGGAGGTGGGGGGGAGGCGGGGGGGGTCTAATGGAGATGGATCAAACGAAGGTGGAGATAAGATGGGAGAAAATGGCTGATGTCTCGGCCAGTGATAGAGCTTGAAGTAGCCTGCAGGAGAACAGCTACAGAGAGGATTTTTTTGTTTTATGAGGATATGTGATCGCTAACATCAAGAGAAAAATCCTCTCAGTGTAATATTTGCTTTTGTTTCCAGTTAAGTGACGCTTTAGTTGGTTTGGCACACCTGAGAACAGGCGCTTCCTCTCTAAATTGCTCAGCAATCGCAGCGACGCTCTACCTGCTTTCTGCAGCTTCGCTCCACCTCTGTGCGTGTTCGTGCTCTCTGCGGATTGCTTACCCACACTCTCACTCCCATTGCCAATGGCTTTCTGATGGACTCCTTCTCCCTTACCTTCTTTTCGGGCTCTCTCCGGTATCGCTGTCAGTCAAGCTCCGGGTTCCTGCCATTGGCTGAATGTGGCGCGTGGATCAAAAGGCGGGGAGTCCAATTGGCCGGAGAGCTCACTGGGGGGAAGGAATGGATTGATTTATCTGTGGTATTAGAAGATCAATTAATCCCTATTGTGTGTGCCAGCACAGATAGCCCGATGTGTCTTATTTGGTACGGCTTGTTTCTGCTCAGCCAAGATAAGAGTGTCTCCAGTCACTTTGCTCTATGAGCAACAAATCAAATCAAATCGAGAAGGGGGTGACGGCACGCACAGGGTTCCTCCCCAGGCTGTGGCTGGCTGATCACAATAAGGGAAGTCCATCAATATGAAAAGTTGTGTGTTCAGAATAAACACAGCTCATTCCAGGGCCAGGATGTCTGCCCCATTGCCATGACAGTGCCTGATGTGCATGCAAGCCTTTTAACTAACTCCATTCAGCTGATGAACCCACTTATGACTGACGACAACGGAGTCAACGGAGACAGAAACAAATGTGTGGATGAAGTAGGAGCTGCATTAATGCAGAAGTGTACCAGATTTTGCTGTGAAACCCGGTTTGGGGAACAACTGAAGAGTGACTTCTTCCTCACTCATGAACCCTTCTGGAGTGCAGGTTTATACTCTGCACTTTGACCTCACTAGGGCCTGCTCCACCCTGGGTCTGCCTCTGCTTGGCAAAAGAGGCAAACTGCTGCATTAAAGCGAAGAGTAAAACTCACAGAATATAAAAAGCTGAAATTAAAAATAAAAAAAAAAGTTATGGTAGCTTGATTATACCCTGAGGTTTACTGAGGATAAATTTTTTTATGCTAAAGAAAACATGTAAATCGGTAGAGAGGCTGTGCAGCGTTTTCAGTGGCTGAAAGCCGAGAGGCTTCAGTTCACAGCTTGTTCTTGTTCTATTTTTCTTCATAAATGAGTTTGTTTTACCAACATGTAAAAAACTTATAACACCCTATAAAAGCTTGGGTGTTTCTCTAACATATGTAACTATATAGACATTACTGAAAATTCCAGTAATACAATTAAACAATAAAATCTGAGCAAAAGACCATAGAGATTTTTTGTTAATAAAAAATTAGGCCCAAATTAGAACAACACAACACTTGTAATATGGCTAAAATTATACACAGATTGAGTGCAGATGTAGAGAAAGTTGTCACTCAGATTTTTGTCAGAGATTTGCCCTGTTTAAACCTCAGACATTTAGCTTGGTGTTGTTCTGACGGATGAAGTGAGAGCGACTGAAGTGGTAAAACCTAAAGAGCTGTCTGAAGCCTCCAGCAAGAAGACTGTAGCATATTATGAGGACTGAAAGAGGTTTAAACAAATCTGAAATCATCCATGTCTGGGAAAAAAAAATCCACAATTTTAACAATGTTGAAAACCCCTGCCAACTCGTCCAGGTCTGGCTGTTCAAAGTTTAAGTTAATAAAAGCAGACTGCAAGTTATTAAAAAAGACTCCAAAAACCTTAAAATGTCGTCACAGGAGTAATGGCAGACTCCTGCTGTCAAAGTGTATGACTGTACAATCAGGGAAAGACTGCAGAGATTTAACTTACAGAAGAAAGCTCTTGACCAGAGGTCTCATTCTCGTGGCACGCAAGACTATGTCTCGTGGGTCCCACCGTGATGTGAAAGTATATTAGTGCGGCCCACAGGATGAGCGGACCTCTGAAGTTCTGCCCACCGTTCCTCATCATGACTGACATTCGGTGCTAGGCTAAGCCAGTGGCACAACAACACATTATTCGCGTTGTTCCCTGATGTTCCCCCCCCCCCACCAGGGAAGGAACATCAGGGTGAAGAAGCGACGCTCACTCGCAGAAACTGGTGTACGGAAAAAGAAAAACTAAATATATATTTATGCTTTTATTTCTTATTATGTCAGTTTTGGTCCTCCATACATTTCATGTATTGGAGAAATAATTAAATGTTGACGACATTTGAGGATATTTTTTAAATGTTTCTTGTGGAATCCTGTATGCAGCCCAGCCTCACCCAGACTCTGCCTCCAGCAGCCCCCGGGTAAATTTAGTTTGAGATCCCTGCTCTAGACAAAGATCAAAACTTTTGCAGTAATGCGCTTTGGACAGACGAGTCTAAAACTGAATGATTTAGTTAGCACCAGAATAGAGGACATGCTTTGGCAAATATAGCATGTCAGGAAAACAACTACAAATCAGAGATTCAGCATGGAGGTAGACGTGCTAACTTGACTTATGCACCTACTACAATGATGCACTTCTCATTCCAGCTCTTTGCAAACAAAGTAAGAGGAATTGTTGACAAACACAATAAGCTTCCTCTGCTCTGCTGGCTTGACTCTGTGAGAAGAGTTTGTCTTCTGGCGATGAGAACATTGTTCAGTTTTCTTCCTTAGGCATGACCTTAACTCCAAGTTGCAAACCTACTTGCGGTTCAGTGTATGCATGTGTGTAAATGTTTTGATGGCTGAAAGAGAGAATTGATCCAGAGATACTATGCATGCTTTCAGGCATGATCTATATCTCATGACCTTAGGTGAGGTGTGAGGACCAGTAAATCGGTTCTTTATTCACCACAGCAATCCGAAGAAATGCCCGCATAGCTGCAGTTGAGGACTATACTTCATAATCAACTGCAAACTGCTACAGTGCTTGTAATTTGTGAGTCGCCATCTTCTTTCTGTGTACTTTCAAGAGGAGTGGGCTTACCACCTGCAGTAGATTAAGAGCTATGAATTTACATGCATTTTTCGGCATATGTTGGTTAACACTTTTCTTCATGTATTTTGTGTCTTGTTCTAATGCACCAATTTTACTTTATGTTTATCTTTTATTGTTGTTTTTAATAATTTTTTTCTAAGTTTAGTTGGATTTGGTGTCTTGTGTAAATCCTAAAAAAGCTGTTGCAGCTCAGATTTTTCTTTTTGTAAATCCATCGCATAAACTTGAAATGATTTGGAAAAGAAAAATAGTATTACGGTGACATGAAAACATGTTTTATACTATGACGTTATTGAAGTTACTTTTCAATAAAAAGTAACTTGAAAACATCCGACTTAAGGCCACAACGGTCATCTTTTGTAATTTCTATGGTGACATTTTTAGTTTAAAGACCAAACTCACAGTGAAACAACAAAGCATAGGGCGGGTCTATCAATACGAGAAGAAAACATAAGTTGCAGCACTGCATGCTGCACTGTATCTATATATGAGGCATATAAGGAACAGTGGGAACCCAGGAGAAATGGAAATAAAATGCTGTCCAGCACATTTCCATGTGGGGAAGGCATTCGTAGCTGAGGGAAAGAAGGGGTCAATGAACCGATACTCACCGATTCAAACTCCGGGACGATGCTGAAAAGAAAAAGGTAAGAGAGACCCGGATAGAAGTGGGTGCTAATTCCTACTTTTCAGTTTAAATAAAGATTGGAGCTGGATAAAAGCCATTAAGGGAGAAATCAGACAGGGCATGCTATGTAGGACAAGAGCTGACTGCAGGGAGGTGAGTGGTGGGATCGATACTCAGTCGATGCGCTCAACACCCAGCTTCACACACACACATAGACATGGAGGGGCATGTGGTATTGCTGGGCATCTGCATGTTTGTGTGTATGCATGCGTGTGTGTGTGTGCAGCAGTGACTAATGGAGAAAGAGAGGAAGCCCGGGGAGAAAGACCGTTTGCAATATACAATTAACTCTCTTTTGAGTGAGGGAATATTAAACACAGGCTGCTTGTGCAGACTGTAATTTGTGGTGATAAAAGTATTAAAGGAAAGCACTTGGACAAAGATGGAAGGGTGGACAGCTGCAGAGATGGATTTATTTTCAGAGGCACGATACAGTTAACAAAGATAGATGTTTGGAAGGAGCATCTTTAGCCTCAACTGGAGCCTTAATACAACTACAATCACTCTGCATTCTGTCCTCCTCTCCTCTCTTTCTCTTCTCTGTTTCTCCCTCTTTCTTTACCCCCCCAACCCTCCTCCATTTCTTTCTCACCCTCTCTCTGTAGAATTGATTGACTATGTCTCCTCAATCCATCTCTCTCCCTCTGTCGCTTAGCAACGGGTGCTCTATGGGGTGTGGAGGGTGGGAGTTTCACCAGGGGAGGGGTTGGTTGAAGAGAGGCATTGGGGGAGTGTCGGGGACACGCATGGATAGGTGGACTCAGATTGGGGGGGCGAGGAGCAGGAGTCAGTCGCAGTTCCATAGTTGTGATGCTCTGACACTTATAGTTTGCTACAGAGGCTCGTCATCTCCTCCGATGAATGTAAGGAACAAATCACAAGACGGCAAAATCGTACTAGAAGGAAAAATTCTAGCTCGCAAAGAAAGTGCTGCGGCTGAGGCAAAACAGGAGGGGAAAAAGTGTTTGATGCCTGAGCCAGGATGACTAGTATAGTAGTAGGTCATCACTTGTGTGTTTTTTTTTTTTTGTTTTTGTTTGTGCGCACATCTGAATGTTACTGATGCAGCCAAGCAGTCCATCATCTCCCCTCAAGCTGTGTCACTGTTTCATACAGTGAGCCCTGTCTGTGAAAACCACAAAAGCACAGCAGAGTGAGCCTGCATTTTAAAACGTAGCTCTACGCCTCCGCTTTTCTGTCTCCAAAAAAAAAAAGAAAATGTAGAAAGAAAACACTTCCGGCATGTTTTGGTTCGTAATCGTCACATTTGAAACTGTTACCTGGAATTCATAAGATAACTTCCTTCGTCGTGTTTTGTGAGCAACAAAATGGCGAGTTCAATAACCCCCCTCAGGTCTGTTTGTGAGAGAATTCTTGCAGTGCATGAATGCCTGAAATTAATTTGAAACTTAAAGCGGTCTGATGCACAATCCCCGCATTAACATGCGTGAGGGAATAAGAGGAAAAATGTTGTGCAAAGAGGTATTGTTCTGTTTTTAAGACCTTATCCTTTTGATCTACGCTTAATGTCTGATCCCCTTTGAGGAAGATGTGTCTGCAACGCTTTAAGCCTAATAAATCCAGCGTTAGGAGTACTTAAGAGCCAAGAAAAAAGCTGTGTGGTTTAAAAAGCAGGCAGGCAGGGGAAGGAGAACAATGAGCGATGCTCTTAACTAGCTCGGGAGATAATACACACACATAATCATTTCATAATCTATGCTCATTTTAATCAGCAGCCTGTGAAATACAATAAATGTGTGTATTTCAGGTCTTACAGGCTTTGCAGAGTCAGACCTGGAGGGTGTAAAAATAACTATTTGCATGTGTGGTATAGATTTTTTTTTTTTAAAAAAAGCACACTATCTTGGCTTGAATGCATGTTTGGAATATGGGACTTATTTTGCCTGCACTTTAGCTCTTATTGAAAATATAGTGTTATTGCTCACCACTTACCGAGCTACTGAAACCAATTCTATAACCTTTAAAGCTTGACTACATGCTGCCAATCTAATACAGACAACATTTCTTTGTAAAATAAAAAAAAAATCCAAAATACAATCCAGGGATAATATACACAAATGAAAGACATATATTTTTCTTTATTTAATTTTGTTCTATTTTATCCCTCTTTATTGCTTTTTCACCCTGTCAATACCACACGTCTGCTGTACCAACCGGTATTTAGCTGCTTTTTTAGAAATAGTGACAGTGAAGTTCTGCCTTTCTGCTCTGAATCTGTTCAGAAACAAGTCAGGAAAGTTTCATCCATTCATCTGAAGACAGCTGATTATTTGAACAGATTAAATGAAAATAACATGCTGCTGAAAATGAAAATGACATGAAACCACCAGAAGCAAAAAGATAACACCTCTCTCACACACCTTTACACACTTAATCACAGACTCATTTTTTTTTCTATTTGTAGACTTATTAAATATATAGATAAGTAAAAGAGGTTAGAGATATTTAATTGTCTTTGTAATGTGTGTAATTTCAAAACAATACAATTTGTACACTTGCTTATTTTGTTCATACATTTATACATTTGCTGTTGAAAAGACGTGTCTGCAGAAAAATGTTAGAATTCCGCTGCATAGCAACACTTTAATGGGCTTTATATTATCCTAATGCACGCCTTTTACAAATACATTAAACCAGGCACCGACCTCTTCAGCAGCGCTTCTTCGTGGCCTCACGTAAAAAAAAAAATAAAAATAAAAAAAGCAGTCGAAAGTGCCCCCAAAAGACAAAGAAGTTAATCCGGGCATATAACATTTTGTGTAATCCATCTCCGATCAGATCGATGCTGTATTGATCGTGTTTGTGATTAGTAGCTGTATTGATCGCGGTGACATCACATGAGGCGCACCTGAGTGATGGTTCGGTTGCTAACAGCTTGTCACATTCAAAATAAATCCGCAGGGCCTCCGCGACCTTTATGACAAAATGTATGTAGGCATTTTTCACGGCGTTATTGTTTCCAGTTGAGTTTTCCTATCCGATAAATTACAAGACAGGGACGGACGGGCGGCGATTGTTTGAGCGCATTTGTCTTTTTCCAATTTGGTCAAATGACGGATAATTGGACCCGGATAGGTTTTTGAAAGATAATTCTCACGGGGATCGCTTACGGAATTTACAAAATAAAAGCTCTAACTATCCTAGTTCGATTTTATTTAATCTGGAAACACATTCATATTGTTTTTTTTTTTTAAAAATCATGTGAATATTTGTTTTAGTTTAAATTTATTATAATTAAAAATATATACAAAAGTATTTGATCACTTATAAGAATTATTGATTAGTCTTTGAGGCTGTGAGAGAGGCCTTCCTAGGTTGCACCTGTTGTCCTATTTCTTCCCAGTGCCAATCCATGCACAGAGGCCTGCTGTGTGCACACTGATAAAAACCAATTGTTAAAATTGAATGAATAGAATTACTGCTCAAATTTGCATCGGTTTAACTGTGTGGATTATAATCAATATTTCTGACATTTTCCAGCTTAAGTCACACAGCAATTGTATTTTAACAAAACCTGTCAAGATACAAATCACAACAGGGTTTCAGTGAAACAATAAAATATGTAAGCTATAAATGACATAAAATAAAAGTAAAGGAAATTTAAAATACACTGATGCAAAATCAGATAAGATGCAATGCTTACCCGTTTTCAAAATGCCAACGTGAAGAAATCTCTCCTCCGCTGCTTCTGGAACACACAACAAATACAAGAAAGGACAAAGATTTCCATGGCAACATAAACGCAAATGTTCTGGCGGCCTTAGTTTTTAGCATTGATTTATTGATAGATAATGAGCACTGACCAGTCGACCTCAGAATCCTGGTGGTGCACATACAGTCGGAAAAGATCAGAGATGATGGTGTGTCACCGGGCAGAGGATTAAAAGTCCAAATCAGGACTTTAACCTGTGTTCTGTGTTGCACGGGGAGCCAGAGGAGGGCAATCTGCACGTCTGACATTGTAGCTAATTGGAGGATCTTGTCAGAAGCTTACTATTGACAATTCTGATCATCCCGAGAAGTTTTACCGAGTCAAATAACAGCTTTGAACAGTGAAAAGAAAGTTTGATAACGTAGATAAATTCCTACCCATTTTTAAAATGTTCTTTGCCTAATTATCAAGATCATTGCGCTCGTCGAGTTTGTTCTGCCATGTTAAAAGGAAACACAATTTATATTTATTTTAACATTAGTCTTTTCCCTTGAAAACCACAGCTAAGATGTTCCACTAACTGGCAATGACTTGCAAAGGATTAAGAAAATTAACTTGCTAATAAATTTGACTTAAAATTTGCACTCTCCTTTAAATAGTCAAAGAAATTAAAGCAAGATTTCTACTTGTAAATACAGCCGAAAACATTAGTGAAATAGGGCTAATTTAAAACTACTAAGGTGGCATGTAAACTGTTTCCCTGACAACCATATACCTCAGATTTGTCATTCTTTGGCAACAACTCCCACACACCTGAAGAAATAATCTTGCATGCATGTTTAACTAACAGTGTTGCTAAAGGCTAATTGCAAACATATATTCATCCTCCCACATAGAAACTTCCTCAACTCTTGTGACAGTTCTTAAATGAATGACATATAATTCATAATCAAAGCCCTAAAAGCCTTGAGGCCCCTCAGGATCAAACCTTGGGGTCCTTGGGTACAAATACTTTGATGCCTGTTTTAATTATCTAAGCGAGATATAACACCCAAAATTATAATCACTATCATATTCATCAAAGGACAGATAACTAATCAATCTAATCAGATTACAGCTACTACAACAGAAAGTGATTCTGACTTCTGATGAGAATATTTGAAATTATATTGAAAACAGTTCACTGAAATTTTTGATTTTTTTTATGGAATTTTATTTAGTTTTCCACAAGCTAGTGGAAAACTAGTTTTTCCACAAACTTACCATTTAAACATCTCTTTGTTGGGCAAATGATGACATGATGTATTTGTGTCTACTTAAGATCAACTTTAGGAAATAAATATGTAGAACCTGAAATGTGTCTACTTTTGTTTTCACATGAATTTATGTTGAGTCAACTAAAAATACAGCAACCATTACTTGAAACGGGAAGAAAGCAAGAATCACATCATTGCCAGCCCATTTGTGTTGGAACAGCTCATCACCTCCAGAAAAAAATACAATATTTCTAAAGAACTTAAGCTTCTTCAGTATAACACACTGCAGAGATACAATTATCATTCTAACAGACCAAAAAAGTAAAGCGTTTGCTAAAAATAAAGCTAAGTACATGTCATCATCAACTCGATTGAGTTCTTGGTGATATCAGCAACCATTTTGGTTATTTTGCTGCTATAAGATAGCTCAACATCTTGTTGACCATCTATTTTGACACAAACATTTTAGTTGTCATGCCTTTGTAAGTCATTTTTATTAGCAGGTGGTGTACTACCCTTCAACTGTTTTATTAATATATGGACTCTGATCAGACAAACCAGCATTGTTGTCCTTTAACATGTCAATTTCCTAACTTATCTTGAATCAGTGTAAATAGCTCAGCTGCTCATTCACCTGCTGGACATTAGCCAATTAGGACAGTGTGTTTTGATTGTTTACTAGGCAACGTTTTAGTGGCTAATATATTGCATATTTGAAAAGTTGTGTTAAATTATATTTTGATTGGTTAAAAGTTTTAAAACTTGCAAAAGTAATTGTATAATTCAATCGTAAAGAGTTTTTCGAGAAGCTGTTACCTGGAAGAGTTTTGTTAGTATATATAGGAAATTTCATGATACAGTCTATTTAAATATATTTGACAACACTATTAAATACTAATCAAAAATGTTTATGTGGGATTGGTTACCAAAATAAAACAGCTAACGAGGTTAGCTTTGAACAGTTATTCAACATTACACTTAAACTGTGTTCTTAATTAGAATTTAACTAATTTAAATGACTAACATTTATCACGCTCCAAAATTTATTTTTATAGTGCACGGGGCGTCTATTTCCGAACAAGTTCCTTTTCATTTTTGACCGAAACCCAGAGAGCAGAGGGGTGGAAATGCGCGTCCAATTCTTCCTGCCGATCGATCAGACTGCGGATGGATCGATATGGCACCAGGGCTATTGATCACCACGGTCCTCTATATTGCTGGGGCGCTTTCAAATGCAAATGCACCTAAATAGTAATCTATGGCAACACACTAATTCCTTAACAAACTGCAGCCAAACGCTTTACAAACACAGCGATTCAATGTGCAACTGATTCCTCTGTTTCTCTCCCCTCCTCCCTCCTTCCTCTTCCATTCCCTCCATTCAACATGTAAGATCTTTTATATGTGGCCGCAGAGGCCTGGCTGTGAAACAAACTGTTTAACAGTAGGCTGCCGTTTAAAGATTTAACAGGACAAACACGGTACATTCAAAATGCGGGGTGACATTGATTTGGCCTGTGGGCTATTGAAACTTTGGAGAAAATCTTAGGCAAGTTAAAGGTCTAAGCGAATATTGAAAAAAAAAAAAAAATATATATATATATAGTTGTTTATAGTCTGTATGTGGTAAGGAATGTTTTACAATAAAAAAAACAGCGAGTGTAGCTGCAGAAATAGTTCCTGCATGTTCTGAATAAACTGGAGCTCGACTTTATGGCGAGATGTTACACATTAAGTCATACAAAACTCTCCAGCCCCCGCTTACTTAGAGCAAAGCCACGGGCAAACAAGGCGGATGATGCGAGCTTCATCTCCAGAAGGGCCACGGCTGTGGTGTGTGTGGATTGGGGATGAGAGCAGCAGCTTCCCTCGTCCCGCTGACTTGCTCAGAGGCCTGATCAATGCGACATTACTAAACACTGCTACTTAACTTTTGCCAATAGCCAGATTCAAGTAAATATACTTTAGAATACATTAGGCGTGATGCATCAGCCGCGGAGTCATTCAAGAAGTCATGAAAAGATTAGTCTGTCTCTATCGAGTGATTCCTGGGAAAATAGACAAGCTTAGCGGGGAAGCTCGTCTAACGGAGGACACACTCACTCTGATGCAGAATGGAGATATTAAATTATTGAACTTAAAAAAAAAGTTTTAAAGAAACTAAAAAATTGATTCAGGGACTAAAGCTACCCTCCAATCATCGGACATCAAAAGACACGTTTCACAGTCCTTTCATCTACTTAGCTTTGAAAATGCCTTTTTTTTCGGCCTCAACACAGAGTATTCATCTCGACAACTTTTTTAACTACATTTTGACACCACTAACTGTCTTTTCGTGTTTTTTGGACAAATAGTTTCTGCATTTCTAGGACAGTCAGAAAGGGCGAATGATGTAAACAATAGATGAAAAAATAAGAGCACAACTTGCGTTAGAAAAAATGCTGCACATAGCATGACCCCCCCCCCACACACACACACACCTACACACACACCCCTACACACACACATATTATATATACGCACACAGTACCGTTGATTATTTATTTTATTGTTATTATTATTTAGTTGGGAAGACACTCGTTTCTGTCTGAAAAATAATGAATTGTCACGTTCCTTTCACGAGTAAAACCTCTTCTAAAAATTGCTGCAAGAATTAAAAATAAAATACATAGAAGAATTTTTACGCAGTAGATATTTTTGGCACAATCGAGTCATCAGAGCAAAGCTATCCGTGCGGCATTGATTATAGACACTGCTTTGAGAAAAAGCGAAAAACAATCAAACAAACAAAAACAATAATAACAATAATAAAATATTTTTGAATCTTCTTATTTAAAGGGATTAATTTGTTGTTAATCGTCTATGTACTTCCAGAAAAATCTATAACTTTTGAGAACAGAACCTGGAGTTGTAAACAGGGCCGCTAAAGCGCGCGCACAGTCTGCTGCGCAATCACTGCAACGTCGATGCCAAAATGGGGCTCGTTCGCATTTATTAATATGAAATTAATCACCATTCTGCGCAGCATCGCCCCACTCACAACGGCGATATTGACAAAGTTAATATTTTATATTGTATTTGCCATAGGATATGCTCTTTTGGATCTGAAAGCAGCGCATTAAAATACAAATTAAAACTAAGCTCTAGGCGTATGCATAAAGTTTAAGGAAATGTGCGTGTGTGTGTGTGTGTGTGTGTGTGTGTGTGTGTGTGTGTGTGTGTGTGTGTGTGTGTGTGTGTGTGT
>CAEGAF010013260.1:0-24494 GCA_903067075.1 Micropoecilia bifurca
GTGTTCTGGTCCTGCAGGAATTGTGCTAAAACTCCAGCTTTGAGAGCGGACTTATTAATTGATTATCTGAGAGCATTTAAACTACAAACACCAACACCCTGGTGAAGCACAATAGGCAACAGCAGCAATCAGTATCACACGTCCACGATCCGAACCCTCCGACAGCAACCCGATGGGCGGCACCAGCGCTGCTGTGATCGAGAGCCAACTGAACAACCGACCCGACAAACACACTCAGATTGGCGACACACCCGGTGCCTATATACTCTAATGAGCCCAACAGGCTGTGAACGGAAATGAAGGTGGGGCCTGGATGTGTTCAATTACCTAAAACGGGTGGGAATTTACAGCCATTTATGTAAACGATGTTTAGGTAAAACCACCCGGTTACACACATCATAAATTTTAGGAAACTAAAATCATCATTACATGTCATTTGTAAAGCCCTGACTTTCATAAAGCGACGGAAATGGCTGATGGTTACTATGGAGCTTTAGAAAGCGTCTGCGTATGTGCGCGTGTATGCGCGCCGTGTAGTCATCTGCGCCTAATAAGACGAGTATAAAGCTCAAGGCAACCATGGGAGACAACGCAGTCTTCCCCACGCTACTTCTGCACTACAGCGCTACTTCACGTGTGTTCAGCTGCATCTGAAAACATTGGACACAAACTTCCCACTGCGATGGGTCCTTATAATGGACACATCTCCAGAATACGCTTCCCACTCTGTTTATAACATTAAAGTGATTCACAAGCAAATCCGTAGCAGAATCACCGTAGAGAAATCAGCACAAGCAGCAAAAGACCCGCCCACAACATGTCAGTAGGAAACCTTCTATGAAGCCACGCCCACCCTCCTCGAACCCTCGCTCAGGCTGCACCCTTTCCAAACACAATAAAACCAGCCAAACCGAGGCACTCAGTTTCCGTTCTGACCTATCAAAATAATAATTGAAATCAAGAAGCTTTTATTAATTTCCTATTTCTTGAAAATGGGAAGTTTATGTATTCATTGGAAAAAGAAAGCACACCCTCCTTGTAGTGGATCTCTTCTTCACGTTAGAAATTTTGTCTAGGGGAACAAAAACACTTTCCACATATGCTGATGCTTTCTCATCCCACACTATCATTATTTATTAAACAAAAAAGCAGTTAGAGAAAAACTAAACACCTCATGATTTAGTCTCCCCTTTATAAACACTCTGGCTCCTATTAAGAGTTTGTCAGCCTCTGATCACCTTTTGAGTGATTTTAGAATAGAAGAGAATAGAATAGAGTAGAATAGAATAGAATAGAATAGAATAGAATAGAATAGAATAGAATAGAATAGAATAGAATAAGCACCCTGACCAGATCATTTATATGCAAAGTCAAAGAGATGGCAAGAAGCACTTACTCTGTAAATAAATTGTCTATCCAAAAATGATTACAATGAGCAATTTTATAATGAGGACAATGACAAAATATTATGGATTTACTTTTCTTATTTTAAACTAAGAAAATGAATTTCTCAGTTTTCTCTGTTAAAACTGAGAAATCTGAAATGGCCAGTGTATTCTCAGTTATATGTTTGCGGCACAATTAGGCTGATAATGAGTTAAGGATTTGGTAACAAATTCGAATTTGGCAACTCCAAAACCTCAACTTGTGACAAATGTCTACACAATTTGACAGAAAAGTGATCACATTTTCATAGATTCTGGTAAATGTTTGCAAAAGAAGTCTCTCTTTAACATATTCTAAGCAGAACACAATTTTCATGTGTAGTCACAATCCTACATGCGCATAGACATTTTTCTTTTAAGTTTCAATACTTCAATAGTCACATTTAAGATCCTGGGTAAAAATGAGTGCTAAGTAGTTTCCATATAACACATACTGAACTTTATGGATATTATACCCAGGGTATAAACTGTTCTATTATTACTTCTGATCATTTCTATCTGTAAACCAGTGACACACATAGTAATATACACCATCTATCTATGAATATGTCCTGTATTGTCAACAATAATTAGTGCCACAAGAAATGGGAACTTGAATGGTTTTCTGACTTACAACTTATCTAACTCATGTGTGACATCAAATAACGCCAAGAATTCTGAGACTAATCAAAAGGTGATGAATTAGCATGTTCACACAAGGTGAAGCTCACAACCTCAACATCTATATCTGGTAACCATATCACTGCATCTTAACAGTCTGCTGCTACTGAGCCATGTCTACATGGTCCTGGCTTCTATTCGTCACATACCATTGGGGCAGGCACATCTGTTCCTGTTAACCAGTTAATATGAGTTTGAGTTACATACAGGGAGCAAACTATCCATAACCGTTTCTATTCAGGGAACTTTAATAACCTTGGACTTTTAGGAAAGCATTATCTACCACCCACAACTAATGTTAACCTGTCACTCTCAATATGGCTCTTAAAATGTTTGCTCTCTTTTAAATACATTTTTTTATTATAAATGATTTGATTTTAGATGCTAAACTGGATTACAGAAATCTGGTTGGGCACAGATGCACCAGTTGTGGTCAGTGAGGCAATGTGGTGGTCCGGCTTCAATATTTAAGAATTCACTAGGTGCTAAAGAAATTTCATTTGAGCAGGGCCCTTTTTTGAGCATCATGCCTTTATTTTTAACTAGCAAATACTTTGTGTTACTGTCTACAGAACAACTGGACTGCTGATTTTATTACAGATTTTGAGTTTTAATCTTGTATTCATGCTAAATGTAATATAATTATTGTGACTAGTGATTTTAATCTACATGTTGATAATCCATCTGACTCTGACTAAACAGTTTCTAGAAACGTTTTATTCAGCCTGTCACTGGGAGCAGACCCTACCTATGGTCTGGCCTCCAGTATGTCCTCTGTCTATTATCGGTGTTACCCAAAGTTTCCCTGATATTTTAGCTGCTTCTTGTGACTCAATAGTCAACCAATTTTTCAACAAACTGAAATCTAACCTGGACCATGTAGTTCTGTTAGTTTCAAAAAATGTTTTTAATAAACTACTATGCCCATGGAAAATGAAGATGTAAAGAAACTCAAGAGAAATTGCAGGAAAGCAGAAAGGAAGTGGAGGAAAAACAAATTGACAAATGACTACCAAGTAATGCGTGAAGAGCTCAACATATAGTGCCTTGCAAAAGTATTTGGCCCCCTTGAACTTTTCAACCTTTTGCTGCTTTTCAGGCTTCAAACATTCAAATTGTTATTATTTTGTGAAGAATCAACAACAAGTGGGACACAAGAGTTGGAACGAAATTTATTGGATATTTTAACCTTTTTTTAACAATTAAAAAACTGCAAAGTGGGGCGTGCAATATTATTTGGCCCTCTTGCATTAATACTTTTTAGCGCCACCTTTTGCTGCAATTACAGCTGCAAGTCGCTTATGTTATGTCTCTATCAAATAAAGACAGATAATTTTTTCTTCCTCACAAAACAGCTTGAGCTCAGTGAGGTTGGATGGAGGGTGTTTGTGAACAGCAGTTTTCAGCTCCTTCCACAGATTCTTGATTGACTTCAGGTCTGGACTTTGACTAACACCATTTATTTGTGAACCATTCCATTGTAGATTTTGCTTTATGTTTGGGATCATTGTCTTGTTGGAAGATAAATTTCCATCCCACACTGTAAAAAAAGTCAGTAAGTCAGTTTTTGCTTATTCTGTGCATTTTCCATGCAGTTGTGTGATTTTCCTTGTGGGGCAGGAGTGGCTAATTGTTCGATTTTGTTTGTTTTTATTGATCTGTATGGCACTTTGAGCTGTTTTCACTATGAAGAGTGCTTTATAAATAAAACTGAAATCTGAAAATAATCAATCATCAAATAACCTCAAAATTCTTAGGTTCAGAGAAGTAAGAGTAGTTTTAGAGTTAGAAACTTTTATTTTGAAGTGATGGGTATTGTCGGAGCAACGTTGTTGTGAAATGATTCAAACTTGATTCAACTTCCTGAAGGATTGACAGCTGGTGCCTCTTTTGCTCGCGGCTCCCGTTGTGCGAAGGAAGCGAGAACAACTGACATCGACAGTCAGTTGTAGTTTTTCACTTTTAAAGAAGTTTGAGACGAGAGTGACTCGGTGTCCATTTTTACACGGGCCTGTGGGGTGAGAGTGTTGCGGCCGCGGCAAGCAAAGTAAAAGAGGAGGCAGACCCGCCCGCACGTTTCATGGCTGCTGGAGATGGAGCCCAGCTGCCGGCCACAGTAGCGGCCAGTCGGAGCGTGGAGAAGGCGCTGGAGGAGGCGGCGGCCAGCGGAGCGCTCAACCTGTCCAACCGAAAGCTCAAGGAGTTTCCCCGCAGCGCCAGGAACTACGACCTGTCCGACGTAACACATGCAGGTCGGTTGGTTCCGTCACGTTTCAATTCGTTTTTTTGTGTATAATTCAGATAAAAAGCCAAGTGTCGCTGTTATGAGAAGCGTCTTTTGTTTTGTCGCCACCTGCTTCTTTCTTCTAACGGGAAGGAACGTCGTCCGCCCTCCGCCTTGCACAATACTCTGAAAAAACTTCGCTGTTTCACTTTCTCTCGGGATTTTAACCACTGCTTAATTGTTCAAACACAAATATAGTTTTTTAGTGTATTTCAACTTTAGTATACTGCTTTTAAGTGCAGCTTATCAATGTTAACGTGATCCCTGGAGCAAAATGCGTTGCCTGTCTGGCATCGCCATTAGCATGCAGTTTTTTAGCCACCAGTTTTAAAAGTTTAATAATGAAGGTTTATAACTGGGAGATCTTATTAACTTAGTCGTTGTTTCTTTAACACGCGCTGTTAGCTTTTTGTGTTCTTTTAAAACGACTTCAGACAGGAGATAATGGAGGAAAAACCAGCGAGTTCCTCTTCCTCCCGAAAACAAGTGTAGAAACCCACAGAATTTGTAGCTCATCTCTACGGTCGCCTCCCAATTCTTATTTTCAACATCTTGTTGCTGCTTTTACTCGTTTTTAGTTTTTAACGGTAGTCTCTCTACTGTTCTCGTTGTGTTTCGACAATTGGTTTCTCCAGTTTAGTTGTCAACATGACAGCCTCCAGTTGACCTGCTTCTATCGTGTCTCACCTCCCTGGGAGAGAAAACGGCTCAGGACACGACGATCATGGACAGCAGCAGTGAGGGACATTTTAAAGATACTCAGTAGTTAATCTAACAAACAACAACAACAAAAACTGGACAATGAATTTCGGATTTCCAATGCTGGATTTTGTGTAGTACACAGTTTGTAAAAGAGGAAACTGAAGGAAAAGAACCTGCAATTCAGTTTTACTATTTACGTTGATGACGTCACCAGATGCTTAAGATTGGAGCTGCTGTTGGGCAACTACTAAGAAACTGAAAACTGGACAAAGATTCTGAAGAATTTGAGTTGCATAATGTGTTTGAGTTCCACTCTGAGGATCTCCAGACCTAGATGTATAATGTGGTTGGCAAAGCAAACAATGACTATGACATTAATCATCCTCTGTGTTTTAAATGTGGTCAAACATGTTGTCTGAACTTCTACCTGAATTTTGAAATTGTGTTTGGCAGCATGTTGAATCACTGTTACATTAATTCTGATTAATTATTTTTCTTGACTTTAGTTCATTTTTAGTTGAGGCGTTGCATGTTTGGACTATTATTCCATCTGGTCCTGGATGCTGTGCACCTGGAAGAATTTTTGTTTTCTCTTACTTTTTTATTTCCAGACAGTTATATTATGATATGTAACGGTGGCAACAAACTGTTGTTTTTACAAGTGGGAGGAATTAGCATCTCAAAAGCTCAAATAATACCTGAACTATGACAAAAAGATCCCAGAGGAGGTGAGAAAGAGGATCATGGATCCAGAGTACAGAGAGGAGAAAGACGTTCAAAGCATTTCTTCTTTCCATCACAATGGGCAAGGATTCCAACTCCCACCTCCATATCTCTGCCTAACTATTTTCATTTTTCATTTTAAACATCTCTTTTGTTGCTCAAGAAGCCTATAACGGACTGTCTCCAGACAGGAAATGGGTGTCCTGTCTGGGAAAGACATGCAGCAAAGGCCTGAGGGTCAGGAATTGACCCCAGGACGTCTGCATTGAGGATTGTACTCTATATTCTGTACCAGTACCCTGCCCACCTTTTCAACCACACTGCCAGACACATATTTGAAGTGGAGCAGCAAAAGCAAATGAGATGGATTAGTAGGACAACAACTGTTGGTTTCATTGGATTCAATTCATATTCAAAAATCTAATACATGTTGGCCTGGGATATCATCTTTGAGCTGTTTGCATGTCATGACAGTCATGAAACTGTCATACAGCAACAGTCTTCAATCAGAGGCCTAGTCAGATTCCACTTGAATTATGTAGCTGTCCTAGATTACATTGTATATTTCACGAAGGCAGCATGTCAATGTGTATTATGAGCCTTTTCTGTGTATTTCAGACTTTCCCCCAGTATACTATAGGCCTGACGGCCCGCCATCCTTTACTAGTGCCACCACAACAAGACTAAGCCGTTGTTGTTTATGTTTTTAGGAAAATAATAATAAAAAAACTTTTTTGTGTGTTTTTTTTCCTTTTTCTTCGTTTTTATGCCGGATTGCAAGCGTCTCTTGCTCTGAGTGCTTCATCGGCAGAGCAGATTTACTCGTAAAAGATATGCTTATAGAAGATAGGATTATAGTTTATGCATTTAAAGCCGGACCAATCACACCACTGGCGCCTCTGCGCGTTGCTTTTTGCGTTGCTTCTGCGCGTTGCCTCGCGTGCTGCAGTAGCTGGATTAAGTTTACCTCAGCGCGAATCCTGCGCTCCTCCTTTCACTCAAACTGGACATAGGCTGACCTGTATGGATATTTACATATATCCCCTGTGAGGAATCATGATTCTTTAGGAGCGGCGAGAATGATTTATATTTGTGAACAAAGAATATTATTTTTCCATCTCAACATGCTGCCCAGTGCCCAGCTCTGCCTGCGCTGATAAAGTGTTCCCTGTTGGACGGTGTATTAGTTAACGAACTAGTGCTAACCTGATCATGCAGGTTCAGCCTGGTGAGGAGTTTTCGCGCTCTCCTGTCCGTAATGCATCACGCTGATTTTATATTACAGTATTATTTTTAGTAGTATTTTTCTGGTTACACAATGCATCAAACCGTATGAAATACTATGTCCACTTAGTCAGATAGAGTTAATGTGCACGGCTGTACATTAATTGTTTTTGAGAAACATGTCTGGTTGGTCCCAAAAACTCGAATCAACCAGAATAGTTTCTGTGACGCTTATTACAAACACAAAAGACATGAAATGAAAGCGCTACTAAAGCCATATTAGCAGCATTGAATTAAATCTCCCGTTTGTTGCGCATCTCTGCGTAGTGCAGCAGATTACCTCATCATGCAGGGCCAGTCCAATGGTGTATGAGGCCTTCAGCAGAATTTGATCTAGGGGTCCCTTTTGATGCTAAAAACATCAGCATCTCTAACAGATGTGCTGGATTTAATCTGAGAGAGGGGCAATAGTTTAATTGGCCAACCTAAAAAGCAATCAGTTACAATTGCAGTTTACTACATTGTATTTGTGAACAACCACAACTCAAATTTAAAGATTAAACTCGCAGCATCAGATTGTAGCTAGGGTAACAAAACGATTAACTATGAATATTGTTCTTTGAACCTTTACAAAGTAAACTTGCCAGTTCCTTAAAATCTTAAATTTAAATGTTAAACAATTTAAAATATTTTAATTTATGCATGCTGAAATTGAATCAAATTTAACAGCATTGATCATCTCAATAAACAAGTGTTGCATTCATGTATGTGTTGTCTGTGTTAAAGTAGTAGTATTTATGGGGTCCCTGAATCCCTGGGGGGCCTGATGGAGCTGCTGACTTAATTTGCATTAAACAAAAGTAAAAATAATTGATATTCTTTTTTTTTTTTTCCTTTATTTAACCAGGTAAACCCCATTGAGATCCAGATCTCATTTTCAAGGGGGACCTAGGGGGACAAGGGGTATTTTAATTGTATATTTTGATTTGTTGTTTTTAAGACTAGTTGTGGGTTTAAATAGCGTTTCACTGGTGATGTTTTCCCGTAACGTATAATTACAGAGTGATATTTTTACATTTCCTGTCACCTTAACAACTTTTGATACAACAACGGGGTGCTGAAGCACCATCACCACCGGGCTTAGCAGGCTTTCTGTGGGAAACCCTGTATTTGTAATGCTGATCTGCTGAAAACAGGCCTGAGCCGGTCCAGTGAGAGCAGACATCTGCTTAGAAGGCACCAGAAAGCAATAAGGACGCTAATTATGTACACTTTAAATTAGTATGATCTGTAGTTAATTAATATTACCTTCAATGTTGCTTCATTTGCTCTGGTGTCTGTAAATTCAGATGTTAAACAAATAATCAAGCTTTAAATTTAATAGAGGTTTCACAAACTCAAAAAATTGAAGTACTGTTTGTATTGAGCTGCGGCAAGGTTTAAGAATCAAATTTTTTTTAAAAGTCCCCAGAAAGTACATAGCCAAGGTTATGTTAAATATAATGTTATTATATTTACATAGACTCAGTTGAAGCAGCTGAGGGAACTTGACATATTGAGTTGTCTGTTGAAATCATGTCAGAATATGTTTCCAGTGACTTGCAGAAACTATTTCACAGTATGGAGAACAGGCGCAGGAAGTCGATACAGTTTGGTTTTCATTGCTGCTTTTTAGCAATCACTCAATGGTTTAGCATCTTTAATAGCCAGTTAAAGATTGGCTATTTTATCAACCTTACAGACTTCTGGCTCTGGTCTGCTCTGCATCAAGAACCAGAGATAAACATGGAGCAACACCATTCAACTTCTATGCACCACAAATCTGGAAAAAATCTCCGAAAAACCTTAAGACTGCAGTAACACTGAGAACCTTTAAATCAAGTCTAAAATCCCACTTGCTGCTTTTAAAACACGAAGACACATTAATCAACATTTTGATGTAATCACACTAGACAAATTGTAATGCTTCAGTTGTTGACTGGGTTCTATTTTTTTTATATTTTTTTATTTTTATGTTGTAAAGCACTTTGAACTGCCTTTGTGCTGAAATGTGCTTTACAAATAAACTTGATTGATAGAAATGATCTCTGATATAGCCGTAGTATGGCTGGTCAACACAAGGTGAGTGTGTGTCTAGTGGGGTTGACACAGTTATTCAGATTAATCATGATGAATCAAAAAAATTGTCAACTAAATTTATTTATCGATTAATTATTAATTGGAGTATACAGGTCCAAAAAAGCCATTTGTTGATAGAACAATATAATTAGAGCTGTATCTAGGCTACAGAAATATACACATTTTCCACCTTTGTCTGTAAATCTGTTTTATCCAGAACAAGATATCTTTGGGTAGAAAAACTCAGAAATCTGTTTGGTTCAAATTACTGTAAAAACATCTCCTATTAAGCACCTTTTGCTACCCATTATGAATTGGTTAATTAATAAATCAAGAAATCAGCTCTATACTGTATTGATGTTCAGTCCAGCAGAAAGAGCTGAGCTTGTCTCATGTTTTGCTTCATTTACTACAAGTGATCAAGCATGTTATTGACTGTCAGGCAATAAAATGTTTGTTTTTATTTTAAAAATAAAATTAAATGTTTTGTTTATTTGCATCTTTTAACACATTTCTAAATGTTATAAAAAATCTTAAGTGGATACATGAAAAACCAGCTGACTGTACCAATTTCTTTATTTGATTACCGTAATCATCAGCGTAAGAAGTGTTCATTGATTTGTTAAATATTGAATATTCCAATTGTCTCTGCTTAATATTGTCAGTGTGGCAAATTTTTACAATTAGATCCATAATGATGACAAAAGGGTGCTGGAATTGAAGTAACATATTTGACACAGTAATTTATTCCTCACAGATATAATATAGTATATAAGAAATTCTGAATATGTTGGGGAGAGAAAGTGATGAAACAGTGCAACATATTACAACTACTTAATGGTTAAAAACTATGTAGAAATTTATAATTAAGTTAAATTAAGTAATGAATTCTGCAGAAGCGTTAAACTGGAAATAAATTGAGGAGTGTCCTGAATGCTCAGTGTGTGTGAGTAATCAAGGAGCTCCTTTGACATAACTGGTAGTTATGGCTGTTGTCTCTCAGAAAGGTTCCTCCTTGGCTCCGTCTGTTTCTCCTGTATCTGAGTGCTGCTGCCAGTCTTGTTCAGATTCACCAACCTGTCTCACTGGCTGTCGGCTGAGTGGAAGGATTCAGATTTACTTGGGACTTATATTAAAAGTCCAAATAGAAGTATTTGTACTGTGGCTTCTGGAATTCCAGGGTTTCCCCCAGAAAACTTGCTAAGCCTGGTGGTCTGGGTGCTGAGGTGGTCCACTGGCGGTCCACCATGGTTTTGTATAAAAAGATGTTAAGTAGACAGGAAATGTAAAAATATGACTGGGTAATTATATGTTATGGGAAAATATCGCCAGTGAAATGCTGTTTAAACTCACAACTAATCTTAAAAACAAATCAAACAATACAGTTAAAATGAATATGAAGTATTTGCACTTCTGTTTAATCTGAATTAAGTCAGCGGCTCCATAAGGCCCCCCAGGCTTCCAGGGGCCCAATAAATGCTAATATTTTAACAAAGACCACAGATAATCTTAATAAACAGATGTTTAATTATTTATTAATGCTTTTAAATTTGATTTAATGGTTTCAGCATACATAAATTAAAATATTTTCAATTGTTTAACGTTTAATTGTAATACTTTAAGGGGCTGGCAAGTTTACTTTATAAAAGTTCAAAAAACAATCTTTATAGTTAGATTGTTTTATAGCACAGCCACAATCTTTGAGTTTGAGCTCTGTTTCTTCACAAATACAAATTAGTAACTGCAATTATAACTTATTGCTTTTTAGGTTGCCAATTATTGCCAATTAAACTACTCCCCCTGTCCCAGATTTCACTAAATCTAACAAAGAAGCTGTTAGAGGTGCTGATGTTTTTAGCAGCAAGAGGAGCCCCTGAGTCAAATTCTGCTCCAGGCCTTATACAGCCTTGGACCGGCCCTGTATAATGTACTAAATGCGCTGCACTGCGCGCAGAGATGCGCAACAAACGAGAGGGAGATTTTATTTAATGCTGGTAATGCGACTTTAGTAGCTCTTTCATTTTGTGTCTGAGTTTTTAATAAGCGTTACAGAAACTGTAAACTAAAGCATGGTGGGCCGCCAGGCTTACAATACACTGGGGGAAACCCTGGATTTAGTTTTTCTTCTTTCACATAATGAAGAATCAACTTGTGCACTTTCTTGACATAATGATATCCTGCCAGCTGCTCTGAGTGGGAGGAGGAGGAGGCTGAGCTCAATGAGGTGTAACAGAAAATGTGCTCTTCCTGCAGTTTCTGCTGAAGCTGTTTCATATGAGATATGGAATTTCATTTTCAATTACAGAGCCAAATATTGAATGACTCCTGTTTTCAAAATCAAGCTGCTATGACTTTTAATGTAAGCTATATTTAATATTTATACTAATGCTGGGCAAATAAATTCTGTTTTTTATTCCAAATTCAATTTCTAATTTTCTTTTCTGTAAAATATATTTACTTCTTAAATGCAGCAGGTCTGTAAGAGGCCTGTCATAATGATGCCTTACAGAAAAAGTGTGTTTTTGTTATTTGATTGAGCCAGCAAACGTTTAGTAGACATCATGCCCCATCCCCTAAAGGAGCAGCTTCCCTCTGAGGTCAAAGGTTCTCACACATGCACACGCGCATCCACGCACGCACAAAATGGAGCCTTGGTTCACCTCTTCCTTTGTGTTTGCTGGTAGCCCAGAGCGGAGGGAAACAAAGCTTCACCATTGTAGGATGTGTGTACCTTGTGGACCCAGAGGCATCGTGTTGTTGCAGGCTGCTGTCTGATGAATGTTCTCAGCTCACTCTGGGGGGCAAATGCTTATTTAATGGCTCTGTGTGAAACTGTGGGGTTTTTATTGGGGGTCTATAATTAAAGCCTTAATGTAAACCAAATTTACATTAAAAAATTGATTCTTGCATTAAAAGTATGTTTGAAGCTCACTTGTATATGAAGAATTACACAAATAAGAAATATGAGTGTATTTACAATAATTTCACACCTACTCTAACCACTGGTTTCAGCCCCCTTGTGTTCATTGCTAAATTAACTATTTATTCCTAAAAAATTCCATCCATCCATCCATTTTATTCCGCTTCATCCGGGATCAGGTCACAGGGGCAGCAGCTTCAGAAGGGAGGCCCAGACTTTGCTCTCCCCAGCCACTTCTTCCAGCTCCTCTGGGGGAACCCCAAGGCGTTCCCAAGCCAGCTGAGAAACATCGTCCCTCCAGCGTGTCCTGGGTCTTCCTCCGGGCCTCCTCCCCTTGGGACGTGCCTGGAACACCTCACCAGGGAGGCGTCCAGGAGGCATCCTGGCCAGATGCCCGAGCCTCAACTGGCTCCTCTCGACGTGAAGAAGCAGTGGCTCTACTCTGAGTCCCTCCCGAATGACTGAGCTTCTCTAAGGGAGAGCCCAGCCACCCTGCGGAGGAAACCCATTTCGGCCGCTTGTATCCGTGATCTCGTTCTTTCGGTCATGACCCAAAGCTCATGACCATAGATGAGGGTGGGAACGTAGATCGACCGGTAAATCGATAGCTTCGCTTTTTGACTCTGCATTCTCTTCACCCCAATGGACCGGTACAGCGCCGCTTCACGGCAGACGCTCCGCCAAACCGCCAGTCAATCTTCCGCTCCATTCTTCCCTCATTCGTGAACAAGATCCCAAGATTCTTAATCTCCTCCACTTGGGGCAGGACAACCCTCCTGACCCGGAGAAGGCACTCTACCCTTTTCTATCTCAAGACCAAGGCCTCGGATTTGGAGGCACTGATTCTCCTCCTGGCCACTGCACACTTGGCTGCGAACTGCTCCAGCGAGTGTTGCAGATCACGACTTGATGAAGCCAATAGGACCACATCATCCGCAAAAAGCAGAGAGGCAATCATAAGGTCACCATAACGAATCCCCTCAACACCTCGGCTGCACCTAGAAATTCTTTCCATAAAAGTAATGAACAGAATCGGTGACAAAGGGCAGCCTTGGCGGAGTCGAACTCTCACCAGAAACGAGCTCGACTTACTGCCGGCAATGCGGACCAGACTCTGACACTGGTCATACAGGGACCTGACAGCCGGTATCAAAGGGCCCGGTACCCCATACTCCTGGAGAAACCCCCACAAGGCCCCCAAGGGACACGGTCGAACCAAGTCCACAAAACAAATGTAGACAAGTTGGGCGTTAGTATTTAGTATTTAGACTATGTAAAATGGCGTCTAGTTCCAATGTTAAATGTTGATTAGAATTTAAAGTTTATTGATCATTGAGAATGTGTTCTTGCATTAATGTTTTTGAGACAATATTATCATTTATTGCACTAACGTCTGGGACAATTTTTCATCCAGCTAAATTTCTTATGGTGTTTGGTGTTCTTATGGTGTGCCGATCGATTGGCCACCGATCATAATTGGCCGATTTCCTTAAAAAAGTATATCATATCTAAGCCACCATAAGGGATTGTTAAAGCCCATAATTATGACTTACCTGCCTTCCTACTGAAAGAGTATGACATAGGAATGATGGGTGGCTTGAGCCATCAGTTGGCTTGGAAATTTGAAGGAAAACAAGAGCACAATTTCTTGCCAGTAAATCACATTACACAAGTGAGATTTGAGCCCATTTCTAGACTTGTAGAATAAATGTTTGACAGAGTTAAAATGTTAGATAAAATGTTAAGAATGTCTGTAGTACAGGAAGGCTATTAATGTTCACTAGTTCTAACTGTACCTATTTTATAGTGTGAGTAACACACTCAATAGTGACAGAAACAAGCAGCTAAACAAATGGGAAATGGTTAAAGTGAAGATAGATCACATTGATACCATTAATTAGAAAAATAATGTTGCATTTTTTGCTCAAAGCAATGATAATAATCACACATGTTTTACCGTTTTTCTTGTAAAAAGAAAAATATTTAGCCCACTATAGAGTTCAAAACTATCAACAGAATATGTAATTAAGTATTTAAAGCTGATAACAAAACAAAAGCTCAAAGATTTATGTCTAAATTTAGACTTTCTGTATGTGAAGTAACCAGAATATTCTCAAATTAGAATTATTCAGGGAGAAATATATAGCATGAAGGCAGATATTACTATATATTAGTTCCTATATTATTACCAGAGGTGCTGGGCACAGCAGACGTTTAAATGGATGTTTTGTTTGTCCAGCATACAGGCAGTGGGAATAGTTGCTACATGGAATCATGTAGCAACTGTGGTGGCAAAACATATTTTGTCACCACTATATGAGTGCGAGGATGCCAGGGACTAATGTTGTTGAGAACAGATTGGGTTTTGGACAGCCACACGCTATACTCACCACATCTGAGAGGCCCAACAGCTGACTTGGGTGAATAATGAGGAGGGTGTGGAAGGGGGAGATGGGTCTTTGTCATGTTTGTTTTCTTATTAAACTCAGACTGCAAATACTCCATTGTTTTTGTACTATTTGTGTTTCTTTTTATAATTGAAGGCTGCCCTTTATTAGAGCTAAATAAATAATGATGTCATCTGATCAGAAACTGGATGGATGTTGGTCCTGCATTAGAACCTACTGTAATACAACCGTCAGTCTGGCTCATGGCTAACAGCTTGTATCAGACTTACTGATACTTCTGCTTATGCAGTTCAGTGCCTTTTGTTGTCATGCAAATTTTTAACAAACATTTAAAATATTGCAAAAAGAAAAAGCAAATTAGATGTGTTTCCATCTACTGGATTTTATTCCATAGCAGTCCTCCTCTACATGCTGATTGGAACTTTAATCGTCAGCTTGTTTTGGCTTCTGCCTGAAATATTAGCCACTTGAGGAAACTCTTCCTTGCTGTAAGTCAGTGTTTCCCAACCCTGGTCCTCAAGGCACGCTGCTCTGCATGTTTTAGGTATTTCCTTGCTGAAGTAAGTCCAGCTGATTTCAATTGATGACTGATTAAGAGGCGTTTGTTGAACTGCAATCAGTTGAATCAGGCACATTAAAGCAGGGAAACCTCTAAAACATGTAGGACAGTGTGCCTTGAGGACCAAGGTTGGGAAACACTGCTGTGGGTTGATGAACTCCATGTTGTTTGCAAATGACATTAAAAACCTGGATCAGTGAACAGGAGTTATATTTCTAAAACGTATAAATGTATAATATAATTTAGGGCTGTTGTAAAAGAATATTTTGGCAATGGAGTACTCTATTGAATATTTTTACGATTATCTGAGGAATCTCTCTCTCTCACTCAAACTGTGACGACGCGATTCCAACGCCAGAAAAGCTGTCGTAGTCCAACTACCTCGTCGAAAAGTTCAACAATCCTTATTTGTACCCCAAACCCTGGCAAAACGCAGCACAATTAATACCATGCTGCTAGCGCTACACAACAGCTCATAGGTGCGCTACATAATAAAACGTAATCTAACGAAGCTTCAAGGCAGATACATTTTCGTTTCTTTTCAGCCCTGATATAAATGCTAGAGCCAGGACTTCAGCACATTCATTTTGAAGAAATACATAGATTATAACATGTTAAACATCCATCCATTTTCTGTACGCCCTTGTCCCTAGTGGGGTTGGGAGGGATGCTGGTGGCTATTTCCAGCTAACGTTCTGGGCGAGAGGCGGGGTCACCCTGGAAAGGTCATCGGTCTATCACAGAGCAACACAGAGCCTCCATGTTTCAGCTAACGCATACCTAGGGACAATTTAGAGAAACCAATTAACCTGACAGTCATGTCTTTGGACTGTGGGAGGAAGCCAGAGTACCCAGAGAAAAGCCATGCATGCACAGGGAGAACATGCAAACTCCATGCAGAAAGACCCTGGGCTGGGAATTGAACCCAGAACATTCTTGCTGCAAGGCAACAGCTTAACATCTTCACGTTAAACATTTTTAACAAAATATATAAATTTTTTTTTTGTATCATACAAAGGTTCTTTCATGTTTCTGGTAAGCCCATGAATCTGATGCACAAGTGACACCTGCAAGCAACAATTGACAACAAAGTCACTCCTCTTGGCCTTCTGGGGTTAATTTCTGCTTTAAAAAAACATTCAAAGTTGCCTAAAATGGATTGGCCTGTCAGTGAAGGCTTAAAACAGCATCTCAGTGCTAACGCAAGGTTCCACCCAGTGTATTAACTGCTGGGCTGCCAGGCTTTACCTGCCCCCACCCCACCAAGCTAAGTCTTACTTGTTTTTGTTAAAGAAAAGTTGGAAATAGTATTTTTCAATAATACACCGGTAACCCTGGACTGCATTCGTCGTTGCAGAGCAGAATTATTCCTGAAAGATGGATTTATAGTTGATGCATTGAACAAGGCATAAAACTGGGAGAGTAAACCAATCTCACCACTGCGCCTCTACGGCTGAATCTCTCAAGTTTACCTAGCGGGTTTGTGCCCTTCCTTTCACTTAAACCGGATAATATTGAAGGTGTTCTAACAGAAAGGCTTCACTTGTATTAGTTAATTATTTTAACTGTGATTACTAATTTTTCTTAAGTTATCAGCTATAATATCAAGTTATTTGTCAACTTTAGTGGTGGGACAAACATTAGCCCCTCCGCTAATAATGGCTAATTTCACTCTTTCCTAGCATGCTATAGAGCAGTAAAACTAACGGTAAGCAATTTGATGATTGTCTCCTTGTTGTTAACCTTTTGCTGCTAGCATTGTTTCTGTTTCCAGCTTCATACATCTGCTGTGCAGATGTTCTACAGCTCTGCCAGAAACTTAGCTTAGCAAACCTACTAAGGGTGTTTGCATCTGTGGCCTGAAATCAACATACAGACGTAAACAGATGTTTACATCTGTGTAGCGTCATGTTTATGTATAGCTGTGCATGGATGTTGTTGCAGTGTGTGTTCCACCTCATGAGTCTAATTTCCTGTGTACTGCGGATGTGGGCTGTGTCTTGGTGAACCGTTGACTTCTGCTTTGCCTGCAGTCCTCTGTGCATCCTCACAGCTCTGCTTTTCTGGTCCATCTCCCACAAGCCTCCATGTTCCAGCATGTTTCTGCTGTCAGGATGCCAGACAAGATGAAAGTCTAAATATGTTTCCATGAGTTGGAGTAAACTCATACATTGCTACAGGTTAAGAAGTCCTTTTTTGTTTTTGAAGGTTTTGTTGGTTTGTTTGTCTTTTGTCTCTGTGTGAAAATTCCTGCTGGATTTTCTCTCTCTCTGACCGGAGCAACTGAGGAGGAGTCCCTTCATTGGTAATCTGAGAAACGGATTGCAAGGCTTGAGGACATGCCTCATAGAGTGTGTGTTCAGACTGAGAACATCTCACAGTTTGCCATAGTCACTGTCACCAACGCAGTGTCACTTCACACTCAATGTGGAGGTGAATAACAGCAGCTAGGTTAAAGACGCACAAGATTGTCATGATTCCTTGAATGGTTCGAGTATCTCGATTATTAAAATTCTTTGATGCAATTTATCTGCCAAGAAGCTTTGTTAAATTATATCTTACTGTTTAGCGCACCATGTTCCAGCCCGGTGATTAATATGTTTTGCAATGCTCTCTCACTTCTGCCTGTGAGTCGTTGATGAATGTTAAGTGCGAGCAGCCCAATTTTCAAGTTCAGTCTAGAGAATCTGGAGGGATTTCATTGATAGATGATAAAGTCTGGGTTTTTATAGTTTTTCAGGAATCCTTAAAATGACTGACGCAAAGCATGGAATACAACAACCCTTTTCCTGGAGCTGCTGCCTAGTGGCTGGTTCAGAGCAAACGGTGGGGAACAGTTCGGTGGGTGTAGTCATACAACTGGAGCGGATAGACTTTAGCCTATGCCTAGTGCATCTTTACAGACGAAACAGACAAATACATTTTTTACCTTCCCTCTTGCAACAATGGGTGACAGAGCTCTGGCATTATTACATATAGCTATGTACCATACAGTAATTTGTTAATGAAAAGTGAAAACAGAATGGTTAGAGAGCTGTGGCTCTGGCCAGTCAGTTCCTTTGCTATTTCCATCTGCATCTGTTTCTTTAGTTATTTTCAGCAAAACAAAATGCTAACAGATCTCCAAACTAACTTCTGGTCAGTCTGAGCTCCTTCTTTGGTAGTAGGGCTGTATAAAAAAATCGATTCGGCGATATATATATCGATATTTTCCGCGCCTGGAGGGCCAGCAACTTTTAGATGTGCCTTTGCTGCACCACACCTGAATAGAATAATTAGGTCATTAGCAAGGCTCTGGAGAACTTGTTTACATGAGTACGAGGTAATTAAGCTATGTCTTTCCAGTGTTTTGTACCTGTGGCACATCTTAAACTGCAGTACAGTGGCTCTTGAGGACTGGAGTTTGACACCCCTGTGCTAAGGCAATAAGGAAGGTAGGAGTCAGCGGATAGCACCGGAATTGAGCCTTTTTCATCCACTGTCATCAATAGAAAGTTAAAAAGGCAGGAAGAAACAATAAAGCCGATAAATTAAAATGAGGTTGATAATTTTTATTTATCAAGAGATTAAGCGATTTATTGTATATCGCGACATGCCTAATTGTCGTTATTTTTCTGTCTGGCTTTTGTAAAACTCTTGCAGATTATTTACATTTTATCTCTAATGAAAGAAATCAATGAACACTGAAAAAAAATAACTCTTTGGATTAACAGTAAAAAATCATGGAAAGGATTTCCACCTGATTACTTTGCTTTGTTTCTGCACTACGTAATTCTGCTACTCCAATTTAAAGCAAATGTGTTGGTTCAACTTAATTTATTAAGGTTATTCCAATTTACTCATTTTGCGGCTTGAGGGCTCAATGTTCCTTCCTGCTAAAGAGCCCCCTGGTGGTTGAAGAATCTACATATAAACGACTTATAGTCCGGAAAATACGGTAAATGAAAAAAACTCTGAATGCTTTCTGGTATTGTTCAGGGGACCGGACCAAATGTGGAGGTGGGCCGGATGCGGCCCGTGGGCCGTAGTTTGGGGACCACTGTTTTAGACTATAAAGATGCTGAGACCCACTCTCCTCTGGAAAGTTTTTGGTACATCTCCTGTCTACTCCAACATGGGTTAATTGAATAGCTAATGAAGAGTCTTGGCACAGCCTTTATTTGAATTCAAATTTCACTCTTGCATGTAAGAGTGAAAACAACACATCCCTACCATGCCTAAGTGATCTCCAACCACGAATGTACAACCAGGTAGCTGAAGTTTAGCCAGGTCTGATCTCAGAGAAAGCCCTTTGGCTGCATGGCCAATTATAGCATTAAGACATTACTGCATGTTTTTCTGTAGCATAACTACTTTTGATTCTTTCAGTACTGTTGCCATGACAACTGGAACATTGTTGCCAGTGTTTATCATTTGTGTATTTATTACTTCTTGGCACAACTTCAAACACAGGATCTTTGTTCAGTATGAAGTGTGAACTTATTTGAAAATATCTACTGAATGTTATGAGCCTCATTCATTATAAATGTTACATTTGCTTCCCTTTTCATCTGTTTTCCTCTTTAAGAGAAAATTATATCCAGAGTGTGTCACTTGTTTTGCATTTAAACACTCAAGTCTGCATAGGAAACTAAATTAAAGCTAATTTCTCCAATTTCTCCCCAGATCTCAGACATATTTCCATGTCAATAGTAATGAACAAAAATGGTTTTCTTATTTTGTGGACAGACCTTCGATACTGTTCAGCTGTCCACACAGCTGAACAGTATCAAAATGATGTGCCTAATTTCTTTTAGCTTTGCAACCCATCTTCCCACAGTGAGATTGAGTAAAAACAGTTAAAAATTATATAGGTAAGATAGAATATGTCCAAAATCTTGGATAGAATAGAGTTCTTCTGTATTTCTAATTTACAAATTTCACGATAAGTAATCCACATAAGTTGTCTTGTTTTCTAACTAGTCATCAATGAGACATTCAGAGCCCGTTTCATTCAGACGTAATAAGTTAAGTTATTAAGTCTCAGGGTGCATTTCCCCCGACCTTGTTTAGTTCACTTTAACCGAACTCTAGATGGTTTGTGTAGAAAATCTGGTTCGTTTGGAGGGGTGTGAATGTGAAATCGAAATTGGCCAATGAGTAATTGTTTATTTGTTGTGAAAATCTAGCAGTGACTGAGTTGCTGGGCAATACATAATTATGCATACTTAGCAGAGGTAATAGCTAAGTATGCTATTACCTTAGCAGAGGTAATGGAGGGAATCTGTTTCATTTGTTATGCGAGTGTTAATACAATAAATATGTTAGGCTGGGTTCATATTGCACTGCATACAGTAGTGGGTTGCTGCTGGAGAACTCGTGCATACGAGACTTTTTCTTTTAGATTTTTAAATCCTGAAATTTGAAGCAACATTTACTTCTGTCAGCATTTCTCAAACAGCTTTCCTGAATTTTAGAAAGGTACATTTTACATTTTTTTAATGTAAAATGGTTTCAAGATAAAGGATCATACTCAGTAGGACAGGTGTATGTTCACAGTAACCTAATGTAAAGCCTATTCTGAGAACCTGAGAAAGCTCTCCATCCCTTGCAGAACTTGTGTGCTTCTCTCTGTTCCAGCGTTCAGGCCTAGCTCTTCAGCACTCTCACCCACACACATGCGATGTGGCGTTTTGTCTGAGCTGCTCATCAGCTGGCTGTAGCTAACACTGTAACAGGAACCAACACAGCCACATCCTGTCTTACATCAGAAACAGACTTGTGTTACCAATGGCAACATTGTGAAATTAAAACCAAACTGTATCAGATCAATGCCAAGCTCAGGTCTGTCTCATTAATAAAGCAGGGTAAACTTTTGCTGGTTGATACAGGGCAACAATAAAAACACATTTATCGTTTCATGGCCTGATTTGTTTCCGCATTAGCTGACCAGCAGTAAGCTTCTCTCCATCCCAGATGTTGCTGGATTCAATGTTTTAACATAAACTGTGGAGTGAATCGATTATTTCTCAGTTTGCAGAAAAAGATAACCAACACATTATTTCATATCCAGGTCATTCCAGACCTGGATATGAAATGACACAGGTCTGTTTACATCTATCCAGTCTGGGTTTTTATTACTATTTTTCGTCTTGTTTGTTTTCTTGCTGTTCTGTCTCTTGTTGCCATTATCTGCCTGTCCACTCCACCTCTTCTAGGCTAGCTTTTTCTTAGGCAAGTCAAGTTTGTTAACATGCCACATTTAAGCAGCAAGGCAACTCAATGTTCTTTACATGATAACACAAAACAACAAATGAGCAAGACTTGTTATATTGCAGTGGCAAAATAAAAGAAAGTGGTGAAAAGTTGGAATACATGCAATTTATGATGGTCCAGTTAATGTTTAAGTATTTATTTAAAGGGACTCAGTGTTTCAGCTGTTTTGCTGTTTTCTGGAAGTTTGTTACAGATTTGTGGTGCATAGAAGCTGAATGCTGCTTTGGTTCTGGGGATGCAGATCAGATCTGGAAGGTTGTTATAAGAACAGATCTTTAATGTATTGTGGTGCTAAACCCTTCAGTGACTTATAAACTAACAGCAGCATTTTAAGGAATATTATTTGAGCTACAAGGACTTTAGAACTGGTAGAAGGACTTTAGAACTGGAGGATGTGCTCTATCTTCCTGGTTTTAGTGAGAACATGAGCAGCGGTTCTGGATCAGCTGCAGCTGTCTAATTGACTTCAAAAATTCAAAAAATAAATACCTTATGTAGTATGGATCAATGTTCTCTATAAATCTCTCTGACCAACATTTCTAAACACAAGTTGCAATGTTGTAAGTTTATTTAGCTAATTGCCATAAAAATATATATATTTTGTGTTATGGAATCTGGGCTTTCTTCTTAAAAAAAGAGGAAGACATTCTGGAATTTAAAGACTTAACAAAATCCTGAATATATTTTATACATGGTGAGGAGAGGTACTTGAGTTAAAAATGTCTAAATATGTTATATTTCTATAATATTTTTAAGGAGCATTCTTTATGTTCAGTTGATACAGGCAGAGAACAAAATAAAGGAATCCCAAAAAAATTAAGGTTCTAAATATGGCTGTGTTCACATATTCATGATGGCCTTGTGTCTTTGTGTTGCTGCTCTATTTTAACATGTTTGTTCTTTTCCTGCTCTGTTCACATGTGATAAGTGTTCACATGAATGGTTTGTGATGTGAATTGTCAGATGGTAAAACAGTGACTCCGCTTATGTTTTGATTCTTGAATGAATGTGTTATAAGAGGTGTTACCCCTCCCCCACTAGTTGCTGTGAACAGCTGGTCACTCCCATTCTTTTTCTCTTGGTTACAGGAAAGATAAAATAGGCTGTTTGGAGAGTCACAGCGTACAAACTAAAGCAGCCGCACCTATTACTCTCTTTAAGGTAATGGTGCTCAGGTAGCGTGGGAAGCTAAAAGCAGCATGTGTGCAGAGTCGCTGACTACAGATTCTGCCCAAGAAGATTTTTAGACTACTAGTTTGACTCTATAAACAGCAGAATAGCTATAATGTGTGATATATTATAAAATAAACATCTTTATTATTAGTTTAACACTTTAATTCCAGTAGAGTTTTACTGTCCAATGTCAGAGTAAAATATACCAGTCAGTCTCCAGATATTTCTCATGCCTGTTTGGATGGTATGAAGTTGACAGAGTCCTTCTGCATGTTAGGTTTAAAAACAAAACTGGTGTAATATTGCAGAACAGCTTGCCCATTGAAGGAATAAAACAAAAGTACTTTTCCTGGGGTGTAGTGCAACTTCACAGAGCAGTTCCACTTCCTAACGTTTCTTATGAGAGCTTATACTTTGGCTCCAAAGTTGCTGTTTTAGAAACAGCAGAATGATTCCTCTATTATCTTTAAATTATTAATTTGTGTCAAATTAATCAAATATCCAGCTGCCACCAACATAAATTCTTTATTTTGTGATGCAACCTAAAGTCACAGGCATTTTATTCTTCTATTTTGTATCTGCCAAGTGTAAAATTTAGTTAATTTCATTTTTTTCTGTGAAGAACCCAGAGAATGTTATTTCATTGTGCTTTCTGGAAAACAATATATTTTTACATGTAGGCACTCCTGCAATCGTCAGACTTTTTCTGTTACAAACTGACTTCGGCCCCCCACCAGAGAAGGAAAACGTTATGTGGCCCTCACAGGAAAAGGTTTGGGGACCACTACTTTTGAGGAAAATGGATGTGCCTGGGTCATATGGATGTGTCCTTTGGAGACCAAATGGAAACCAGGTGTACCTCAGCAGGCTTGGAATGCAAACAAAATTAGCCCATTTAAAATTGGATGGACACTGATGGTGGTGCCAGTTCGCACCATGCAAAACTTTAATCATTTACAAAATAGCTCCTCCCTTTAGCCAGATCTGTAGTGGCCATCGTTCTGTGACAGTTCCCCTTTTCCACAGGGCTTTGTTGAGTTAACAGATTTGGCTCCTGACCACAGAGCATAACCCTTCAATGTGAGCCTCCTGCTGTCTGAACAATGGAGAGCCAGTTGGAGGCTGGATGGACCGATTCTCTGCTCTCATTCCACAGCACATACTTTCCCAATGATTTCAATGTTGATTCAGTCTGCCCTTATTACACCATTCATCAGTTCCAGGGAATGAGAAGTCTGTTAGAGACACTTCAGCTGTGATGTAGTCATATTTTTAGCCAATCCACCTGCAGTTTCATTCTTTAATCTCTATAAAAATTAATCGAATCGTGAAATCACAACAATACCTGTATATAGACGTACGTTGTATTTTTTTTGTTCTCCATGTTGATCTCCATGTTGTGCAACATCACTTGAAAAGAAGTTCACAACCATATCTTTTTGCCTGAACCAGAACATCCATCTGTTTGGATTCAGACACAAGAGACCATTTCCTTTTATTCTCATTGAGCAAACCCAGACACGCATAAGGTCCACCCCCACCTATTGTTCAGGCAGCTAAGCTCTAGCTGTGGGACAGTGGTCTGGAAGACCGAGGGAAATCAGGCTACAGTACCCCTCAACACCATCTAAACTCAGCATCTCCAAAAGCCCCACACTGTAATTGACAGAAATAGCGGACTGAATGGCTGCATTTGCAATGCTTGTTACAACTAGTCACGATGATGGACACCTTCTCCTCTTCATCAGTAATGAAGAATGTGAAGCAGAAAGAATTGCATTTTTTATGCTTTATAAAACCCATGATTTTATCTCCATTACATTTAGTTGCTGTTACCTTTTCCTTCTTTCTGTGGCGCTTCTTATGCCCTATACAAATATAGTTAGCTGTTTTTTGTTTTTTTTGTTGCTACTCTTTATCATGTACTTTTCAATGTGTTTTTAATGTCAATGGCTTGAATATAGCATATAGAATTAACACATGCACGCATGTACACACACACACACACACACACACACACATG